>BLBF01000081.1:10398838-10460074 GCA_015471245.1 Laticauda colubrina
GGAGGAGGAGGAGGAGGAGGAGGAGGAGGAGGAGGATGTGGCTGTCACGGCCCTGGATATCCAACGCCCTTAGATGCCATGAATGGTAAGTACGATGGATCCTCTCTCCTTCTGGATTGTAGGGCAAGGCAGATGTTGGGACCAGTTAGAGCCACAGAAAGGAAGGATGGTTTCACACTTCATATTAAACCACTTATGTGAACCATGTGTGTGCATCAAGCTCAACGTGGACGTTGAACCCTTTGGTGAGGGACAACTGACCTGGTATTGGGACCCTTGACCAACAATCAATGTGCTTCAATCCCACAGATTCAGGAAGCAATTCAGAGTCCCATGGGGCTACCCCTACTGCCCTATACGCTCAACCCGGCTTCATGCAAATAACAGAATAACAGAGGTGGAAGGGACCTTGGAGATCTTCTAGTCCAACCCCCTGCTTAGGCAAGAAACCTTGTCTCATTTCAGACAAATGGTTGTCCAATCGCTTCTTTAAAACTTCCAGTGTTGCAGCACCCACAACTTCTGGAGGCAAGCAGTTTTACTGATTAATTGTTATTACTGGTCAGGAAAAATCTGATAGTGATTTCTGTAGAGCCCACTCAGCTCGGTTAATGTGAACTTGGTTAGGATTTCGTGTTACTACAGATCACTGAAAAGCCTTCTGTTGTGATTCAGCTCATAGCTTGGGTTAATCCAATAACCATGTTTATCGGGATGGGCAAACGCGAGTCCAGCAAATTGTAGCTCAGACAGAACTGTTTTTAAGATTCAGACGCAGGATCCCAAAATGTGTTTTCCCCCTCCCCAGGCCCTCGAGAGAGGCTGATCTACGTGCCTTGCATCTTAACCGGCACAGGGACCCAGAAGCCCGATTATCTTGCCACCGTGGATGTGGATCCTGAATCTCCTGATTACTGCAAAGTACGAGGTTACTTAGTTCCTTTGAGATGAAGTTGTGATCGCTTGTTCGGTTTCTTTTTCCTTGGGCCTCTCTTGAACACAACTCATGTTTGGTGGCTGGGGGTGGAAGTGGAGTAAGGTTGCATAGAAACCCCTTAGGCTAAATTGTGGTTAGTTTTAACCACAGTTTATTGAACGAGCCAGTGGGTCCTGGATTTCACATCATGCTCATCTAGAACAAACGAACTGGGACACAGTACAGTGTTCCTTGTGAAGTTCTGCATCATCTTAAAGAGAAGGCTAAGGATGGAGAATATCCTTTAAAGCTGGGGTGGGGAATGGTGCTGTTGCAGGAATTCTGGGAGTTAAAGCCCACAAGTAAAAGGACCATCATTCCCCAGCCCTGCTTTTAAGGTTGAAGAAAGGACCTTTACACCCTCCATGGTAGGTGCAGATACAAAGAGAACAGAAGTCCTAGTCATTTCAAGCCGACACCTCAAATTGTCTCTCTGAACTGCTAACTTTTGTTGGAACAGAGGCTGTTGCTTTAGAATGCATAATTATTACTGCAACATTAAGCATTATACATCAGGTTGCAAACCTAAAACGGGACTCTGTTTATGAAACTGCAAAAACAAACTAACATTTACCAACATGTTCAGACACATTGTTGGTCTCTGAAACTTTTCGCTAATTACAAGACTCACAACATCAAGACCTGGGAATAATTAAGTTAAATCAAATTAAGGGAGTCCTTTGTTCTAAGCCCTGCAAAGCTCAGCCGCTCTCAGCTTCTGGACCGTTTCGAGCTGGTCTCTTGGTCAGTCTGTTTGATACTCCTGACTCAAGGTGGATCTGCCTTTTTCACATGTCTATATCAGCAGAGTCATAGCCTCTAGATCCACACAGGCAGAGGCACAGGCACAGGCACCCAAACTGGATGCAGCTGTCTCTGGAACTATCATGTCAGAACCATGGGAAGCCAGAAGGCAAGAGAGGGTCATTGGTGGGTACCACAGACACCAACACTATAATGCACTGGGAATGCTCACAATCCACAAAATTGGAGATGCCAGCTCTTGCATTCACACATGCGGGGAGAGCTCTTCCTTGATCCAATGGTGTCCACAGGTCCTGACCCTAAGGGTTGGAATGGTGAAACACTGTTGTGCAGAGGTTGCTTGAAAGATTTGGAAGGGAAGAGAAGGGAAGGGAAACGTCAGGGGCTATGTTGGTGAGTTCTGCTGCCAGCTGGAAGAGTGAGAAACCTATATTCTGCCAGCTACAACCCACACTTCTTTCCACCCAAGCAGAAGGAAATGTTTCTGCTAACATAATTCCATTTCGCAAGTGGCATTCCGCATCCAGAGAACACACACAAATCACGAAACCAATGGAGAAGCCCAATTCCAGGCAAAGAGATAAATAACATGTTTAATCTCTGCCTCTCCAATCTTTCCCCACCAGGTTATTCACCGGCTGCAAATGCCGTATGTTGACGATGAGCTCCATCACACCGGCTGGAATGCTTGCAGCAGCTGCTTTGGAGACACCACCAAGAGACGCAACCGGCTGGTCCTTCCCTGCCTCAACACTTCACGGATTTATGTGGTGGACACTGGGACTGACCCCCAGGCTCCCTCCCTGTTTAAAGTAGGCCACCACAAATGATTTTGTGACCTTGTCTTTGTAAGCGATTTAAACCAAAATCTGTTTCCACAGACATTAACCAACATCTTATCTCCTTTTCTCCAACCTTGGCAGGTGATTGAACCCAGAGAGGTCTTCTGTAAAACCAACCTGGCTACATTACACACCTCACATTGTCTGGGCAGTGGAGAAGTCATGATCAGCTCCATAGGGGACCTATACGGCAATGGAAAAGGTACCGCTGGGCAGATGTGTTTTCTAAAAAAGGGGTCTGGATTGAAGTCCTGTAAGAGCAGGAGTGACATGGAAGATGCTGGGAGAGAAGCTTTTTGTACAAATTCCAGAACCCCAAAATTTGAGCTTTGGGCTGTCTTCCAGGTCGTTACCAACTCTTGGGCCTCTCCAAGTGGTGCCAACTCCTTTCAGCCAACCCTTCCTGGGAGCCATCTACATCTGTCTGAATTAATTTGCATTCTCTCCATCCACAGGCGGATTTGTTCTTGTGGATGCAGAAACATGGGAAGTGAAAGGCACCTGGAACCACCCTGGTGACGAGGCTCCACAAGGATATGACTTCTGGTACCAACCCAGGCATAATGTCTTAATCAGCACTGAATGGGGTGTACCCAAATACTTCGTGAACGGGTTCAACCCTGAAGATCTGAAGAAAGGTGAGATGACAGAACACCCATCAACATAAGGTCCATAGAGATCCAAAATTCAGGGAGGGCTGGACTACAACCTAAAGGGCCGAAGAGAACTTGAGAACAGTCAGTATTGAGGGGGTGTTGGGGGCCATATAACCCAACCTTCTTGTCCAGTTAGCCTTTCCCCAAGAGATGGCACCTCAGCTTTTGCTTGGAGGCCTCCAAAATGAGAAAGCCCACCATCTGTCTGAAGAGCTGTTCAGCAAAACCCTCCTGAGTACCCTCATCTAGTAGGAGGCATTCCTACTCACCAGAAGTTGAGATGAATCTTCTTTCCTCTGCAGAACGCTATGGCCGCCGCCTGAATGTGTGGGACTGGACCACCCAATGCCTCGTCCAGTCCATTGATGTGGGGGAAGATTCTGCCCCCCTGAAGATCTGTTTCCTGCACAACCCAGATGCCGCTCACGGCTTTGTGGGCTGCATCTTCGAGAGCTCCATACACCATTTCTTCAAGAAAGAGGTGAAAAAAATAGGTTTTCTTTCTGCTTTCCACCATTTTTCCATCTGAAATAAATGGCGCCTGGGGGCTTCAGCTCAGAATAAAATACTACTTAAAATGCACTATTAAAAACAAAAAGTAATATAATAATTAGTATACTATGATCATGATAAGGAAATCTTTACAAACAGGAACTGGAACGAAGCACTGCCTTATTAGTTCATCTTGTCTCTATGGTAAAGAAACTCTGTTAGTTTTTGCTGAAGACAAAAGGTTTTTGTCTGTTAGTTTTTGCTGAAGCCAGAGGCAATTGGTCCAGATGCCTGGCAGAAATTGGAAAGAATTAGGATAAAATTCAGTGTAGTTGCAAACTATAGAACTATTTCAAATCCCACTGAGATCAGGTCTTCAAATTAGGAGGCAGATATGGATGGGAAGCGGAAGGGGTGGTATAAATTAAGTTGCCATGGGAGAGCTTTGCACTCCCCAACCAACCAGCCTTGCGTGTCTCTTGCAGGATGGGTCATGGACAGCGGAGAAGGTGATACAGATTCCAAACAAGGCAGTGACTGGATGGTACTTCCCTGAAATGCCATGTGAGTAAACAAAGTTCAGGAGGGCTTTTGCCCTCATGCTCATGTCTCGACCCTTTAGCTTTGGAGTTCGTACCTTCTGTCCCCAAATTAAGGGGTTTTAGAATTCTTGGAGAAGGGGCTGAGAACCCTCAGAACTGTGATCTACGTTTTGGAGAATGACGATTCATGAAAAACTTTCTATGCAAGGTAATCAAATTCTTTTCCTGACCTTATTTCTGGACACCTTCTCTTCTCCAGCATTCGTCACGGACTTCCTCATTTCACTGGATGATCGCTTCATCTACCTGAGCAACTTCCTTCATGGTGATGTCCGACAGTATGATGTCACTGACCCCCACTGCCCTCGACTGACGGGCCAGGTGAGCTCCCTCCCATCTAAAGGGCCGGAAATCATGGTTCCTTACTTTGAATCCTTCCAAAAATTGCTACTTTCCATGCTTGGAACCAAGATGTTGGGTTAAGCAGAAAGCTAATCCAGGCCTGATTTATTCACATGTGGTAGAACAACACCCATGTTCACAGAGGGTCTCCCTCTAAATACCACAGTCTAAGCAGAGAAAAACCACAGCTTGGGGAAGGAGAGACTGTCCTTCGGCCTGAACTGACGCCCCCTCCTTTGGGTCCTGCAGGTGTTTGTTGGAGGCAACATCTATAAAGGTGGGGTGGTGACTGTGATTAAGGATGAAGAGCTGGACTGCCAACCAGATCCTTTCATGCTCCAGGTGAGCCTCTCTTTCCTCAGAAGGGTTTGAGACACTTGAAACGTGCAGGAAGTTAATTGTCAATGGACAGTATGGATTCCTTTTTCTCGGTGGGACTTCATGAAATGCCACGAAAGACTTTCCTGATGAAGACTAAAACCAAGGAGTCACATGTACCCCCTTTATGGACATCCTACATTTCTTGAACACTCCTTGTTTTTTTTCACCTTAGGGAAGGAGAGTCTATGGAGGACCCCAAATGCTCCAGCTGAGCTTGGATGGGAAAAGGCTTTATGTCACCAACAGTTTTTATACACCATGGGACAAGCAATTTTATCCGCAACTGGTCAGGTATGAAGCTTCTTGACAGATAGAGAAAACTCAGAGCAAATTGGAGGCAAGGAGTTGCCCTCCTTCTACTCCTTCTTGCATTACACTCCAGATCAATCCTGTATCTATTTTTTGAGCCTTCCTTGCTCAGATAACCTTCCTTTCTTCTCCCTTTGCAGGGAAGGGTCAGTCATGCTCCAGATTGATGTAGACACGGAGAATGGGGGTCTCTGTGTGAACCCAGACTTCCTGGTGGATTTCGGGAAGGAGCCGTGGGGTCCCGCTCGTGCGCATGAAATGCGTTACCCAGGAGGAGACTGTACTTCGGATATCTGGGTCTGAGATCTTCCTCCAAGCCCACCCTCTTGCTAAGCTAGCATTTAGGGGGCAGGAGCGTGGTAGGGAGCAACTCAAAACCAGTGTTGGTTTGAAACTTAATCCCGTTGCACTGATTTCCACATATTCACTTAACCAGTGTGCTCAGTCAGGAAATAAGCTAGCTAGCTCTTCCTAGTCGACACTATGGTGCTGAAGGGCACACTGGGGTTTCTTCATTGCTTTTCTCTTCTTGCTTAGTTGCAGGTACTACAAACTCAGCTCCATTCAGAGGAAGTCCCTCTAGATTCTATTTTCCAGGTGCAAAACTTGATCTGAGATTTATGCCCTTTGAGGTATTTTGCTTAGGCACACTACAGATTTTTGCAAGTCAGTCTTCTGACACAACTCTTGCAATTTGGTGGTGAACAGAAGGATGCAAACAGAGGAATTAAGATTACCATTGTAATAAAAAGTTTTCTTGGTAATACAGACTCTTGGGGATAACCTTTATTTCAAGTGAAGAGCACCAACCGGTTGATACCCGGGGTCCTCAAAACAAGACCTGAGTTCAAATCTTCTATTTGCAAATGCACAGCTGGTATTATGTGTGTAAATTCACAGCTGTCACTTTAAAAAAATTACTGCACTACTTTGAAGGGAGATCTATTGTAGCCACAGCTTTGCAGAAGAGAATCTGCACAATTCATCCTCAACTGTGTAGAAAGCTGAACAGGAGTCAAATCAATGTCCTGAATCAGCAAATAAGGTTAGAACCATCCATCCAACCTGGCTGTTGTTAACCATGTGAATCTGTAAAGGCCATCCATGATTCTACTGAAGAAATGCAATCCAACCTTTGTAAAGGCTGCAATTTAGGTAGGAACTGTCCCTGAGGGTCTGTTTTTATTCCATTCAAAAAATACCTCGAAATATCTTCATTGTTGGAATCTTTGTTAATTTCTTTTGTTGCGGTTCTACAAAGGTGTTTGACCCAGCAAATCACTTGCTTCAATATTTGTGGCTAATCTCCACATCCTCCAGGTATATGAAAAGTAGGGTTCTCATTATAACCCAGTCCTACCCATAAGCCACCATCAGGAATTCCAGCCCCCATAATTGCCTTCTGCGGGTGAGAATGCCACCCTGAACTGTTCAGACCTGAAAAGGGGGAAGGTTAAATACAGAGATGGAAATTTAAATACAGAGATAAAATCTTCTCTGTGTGCTAATCAAGTCAATCAGGAAATAATGTTTGCATTACACGTCAGTAGCTAATTATCCCCATCTTCACCTCCCACGTTTCCTTCTCATTATTGACTTGCCACATAATCCTTAACCACATGCCATAGGTCTGGCGAGGTGAGATGAAATCTGTAACTATGTTGTTGTCGTGATCCTTCGCTTCACGTCTGGCTCTTGAGGATGGTGTGGGGAAAGTCTATATGTGTTTTTCTTGAAATATATTTCGAAAGCATTTGAAGGACCAAGGCTGCCTTCTTCCTGGGGCTGAGAGAGAAGGACTGGCTCAAAGTCACCCAGTCTGGCTTTCGTGCCTAAAACAGGGTTAACGTTTATGGTTACCAGTTGTACAATCCATTAACCATTATGCCAAACTAGCTCTCCATCCATAACTTAGGCCAGGGGTCTCCAAACATGGCAACTTTAAGACTTGTGGATTTCAACTCCCAGAATTCCCAAGCCAGTGTGAATTCTAGGAGTTGAAGTCCGCAAAAGTCTTAAAGTTGCCAAGTTTGGAGTGCCCCGATTTAGACCATAATTAATGTTAGCTGCAGGAGATTTTCCCTCCAGAAGGGGGAAGAATGCCCTGTTCTGCCACAAAGGGGCGCTCGCACACTGTGCCCAAGCATAGTCATCACCTGGTTGTGGGGCAGCCCTAATTCAGGACTTTTAAGCAACTCCAAGTAACAGCCAACAGCCATCACCAGCCATCAGAGGTCACACCTTCAGCACAACATTAAGGGCAGGTGGCAAAGGAGGAGAAAGGAGAGTTTCTCAGGGAGTTTGTGAGTCTGTCCATTTGAAAGCGGAATGCCAAGGGCTCTAAGGCTTCCTCTCTGGGTTCACATTTTCATTTTAAGCAGTTTAATTGATCAGCAGGACAAACAAAAGCCAAATAAGCAATCATTTCCCCCTGAATCCTTAACCTGAAACTGGTTTGCTTTCACCTAGTCACTTGAGAAGCCTTTATTTGATAAAACAACGACAGAACTTTGGCATGCGTGAGGTAACTTTTGTGTTAACCATTGCCTGGTTGGGCATGCTCCATGGAACCTGAATCAAACTTTGAACAGTCTAAGTCCATAGAATGTGAGAGTTGGAAAAAGAGCTTTGGAGATCACTTAGATTAACTCCCTTGTCTGGCATGGGAATGCTGAGGGATCCAACTTTGAGTCCTTTTCCCCACATTTGGGGTGATGTTACCTTGAAGTCCCATGAATGTTGGTCAGTAACGCTACGTTTTCTATCAAACCCGACAAAGGTCATAGACAGGAGGGTAGAAGAGTAATGTCAAGGTTCCAGATATTATCCATTCCGATCAGTAACTCCGAGACAACCATAATCTCAAAGTGCTTAATTAAAACAGAAACTTGGCACGTCTGTGGAATTCCAAAACGAAAGTTTTCTCTCAGACTTTCCATAAGACTCAACCTACACCTACCCCTTTTCTTTCATATCATAAATCATGTGAACCAATCACCCTTCAGCTACGATTCTTGCTACGCCATAATGACCTTTAAGGTTTTATACATCTATTTTGTCTACTGAAAACTACTCAAACAACAACAGCCCCCTTCCATCCTCAGCAGCTGTGTGGCAGCTTTTAATAAGGATCCCAAAGCTGACAGGTAAAACTATTATGAAGAGCAGGAGCAGATAAGAAAAAGTTGTAAAATTCTAGCGAAGAAGGCAGAACTGAAAGAAAGAATTTGAAAGAGGAAGCTGGGAGGTTCAGACTCAGTTGATCACTTCTGAAATTCCAACAGTGGAATCATCAAAGGCTCTACCCAATGGCTGGCACTCAGCAACAGGAAGAGCTCAGCAGGTATAATTCATAGAAGGGATGCCAATCCTAACCAGAATAAAGCTAATAAACCACAACAAAGACCCACCAAATGAAAAATGCTGTGCTCCTGAAAAGCAGCTTGCCACATTATAAAAAAGATGCTGAGACTCTAGAAAAAGTACAGAGAAGAACAACCAGGATAATTAGGGGACTGGAGACTAAGGCATATGAAGAATGGTTACAGAAACTGGGCTTGGCTTGTCTAGTGAAGAGAAGGACCAGGGGAGACAGGACAGCAGTCTTCCAATACTTGAGGGGTTGCCCCAGAGAGGAAAAAGGGGTTAAGCTATTCTCCAAGGCCAGACAAGGAATAAGGGATGGAAACTGAACAAGGAGAGATTTAACCTGGAAATAAGGAGAAACTTTCTGACAACAATCAACCAATGGAACAAAAGTTGCCCTCAGATGTTGTGGGAGCTTCATCACTGGAGGCTTTCAAGAAGAAACTGGGCTGCCATTTGTCAGAAATGGTGTAGGGTCTCATGCTTGGGTGGGGGGTTGGACTAGATGACCTATAAGGTCCCTTCCAACTCTGATTATCTGTTATTATTAGCAGATGAGACACAGGGCAGAGCACCAATGTTCTCCTTTTTATGTCCACATGATACTTTTCCAGCTTGATTGCCAGGACAGCAAAACTCTTAATTCTCTCTCCTTCCCGTCTCCTCAATGCAAAAACTGGGATAATCTCAAAAGGCAAGGATAAGGTTGAAGTTACCACTCTGAAAATAAAAGTTATGTAGGTTAGGACAAAGCTGACAGTGCTTGCTGGACCCATACTATGAGGCACAGAGCTTTTTTGGAATTTGGAGAAGATGTTGGTGACAGTTGCAATTCTAACTTCTCGATGTCAATTTTGGAATACTTATTAAAAGCTGCCACACAGCTGCGGAGGATGGAAGGGGGCTGTTGTTGTTTGAGTAGCTTTCAGTTGATAAAATAGATATATAAAACCTTCCAGGTCATTCTCTATGGTGTAACAAGAATTGTAGCTGAAGGGTGATTGGTTTATGTGATTTATGATGTGAAAGAAAAGGGGTGGGTATAGGTTGAGTCTTGTGGAAGTCTGGAACTTTAGTTTTGGAATTCCACAGACGTGCCAAGTTTCTGTTTTAATAAAGCACTTTGAGATTATGGCTGTCTCGGAGTTCCTGATTGGAATGGATAACTTCTGGAATCCTGATAATTGAGACTTCAAAAGAACCAAGAATCAAGGATCTTCTTGGATGAGAAATGAAAAATCTTAAAAAAAAAAAAAAAAGGAAGTATACATCTTTTGAAAAAGCAACTTTGATGTATCTCAAATCATAAAACCACCCCCAAAGTTTGTAGTTTCTGTTTCCTGCGGCCTTCCATCTCTAACAAGTTATTCTCAACAGGTTACTTTTAATCTGGTTATTCAGATCTGAGTCCACAAACCTATAAAGCAGGAAGATGTGATGGGAATTCAGATCAACTTTTCTGAGGACACAATCAAGAGTTGTGGACACAATCAAGAGATGAAACAAAAGTATTAGGGCCTCTGTCAAAGGACGCAGAGCAAAACTTGGTCAGCTCCTATGAGATACATAAACCGGCTGTAAGCAAGCAGGAGAACCTCAGGATTGCAAACAGAGGCAGAACAAAAGAAAGAGATGGAAATGCTCAAACAGCGAACAAGAGATGCCAAGAAGGAGCTTCCAAAGAAGCCGAGCAAAGGTAGGAAGTCAATCCATCTCTTGTATCGGAGGCACCTGACTTTTTCGCCAATGTTGCCTGTCCACAACTTTCTGAAAACACCTGTGTCTCCCTTCTGATGCACAGAAGCTAAATCTCTTTCTTTTTTTAAAGAGGGGGAAAAATGTTGCTAACCGATGCCCTTGGATGCCATGAAAGGTAAGAAGGGGTGATATCCTCCCATTCTGGAGAGAAAGGCAGGGAAAGATATTGAGTCCAATTACAGAGATGAGAGATAGGCTCACACTACATATTAAGCCACCTTGTTGTGTTGTGTGGAGCAAGCTCAATGAACAAGTTGAGCCATTTGGTGTGGGACAACTGATCTGGTATCAGAATCCTTCAACCAACTATTTGGTCCACAGCATGGGTTAATCCAATACCCTAAGACCAGTTGTACCTCAGAAGAACTGTTTTAATTTTCATGCCCAGGAGCCTAAAATATGGATATTTTTCCCTAGGACCACGAAAGAAGCTGATGTACGTGCTCTGCGTCTTAACCAAGACAGGAACCCAAATGCCCGATAATCTTACCACAGTGGATATGGATCCCAAATCTCCCACTTATTGCCAAGTGTAAGGATACTCAGTTCTTTGGGACGATGTTGTGAATGCTTCTTTGGTTTCCCTTTCCTTGGGACCCTCTTTAATATCTTGCGTTCCCATTAGTGTCATAAGTCAAGAAAAATTTATATTAACATGTTCAGACACATTCTCAGTTTCCAAAACACTTGGAAACCTGGGAACAATTTGCTTTAATTGAATTAAGGGAATTCTTTGTTCTAAGCCCAAAAAAGCTCAGCAGCTTCCAGCATGATTAAAGTCATTCTGTTCCTTGGTATCTACTGTATTCTCAGGCATATCTGCTATTTTCACATTTTTGTGTCAGCAGTCATGGTCAGTTACACCTACGCACAGACACCTTAACCAGGTGCAGCTGAGGCTGGAACTATGAGGATCATTAGCTGTTACTACAGACTCCTATGCTATAATGCACTGGGCATGCTTACAATCCATAAAGAAAGCAGGCGATGCTCAGATGCCAGCTCTTGCATGCACACATGCGAGGACTTCTGCTCAAGGGTTGGAATGGTGGAGCACTTTTGCGCAGAGGGTGCATGAAAGACTGGGAAGGGAAGAAAAAGGCTGTGAGTTTTAGGAACATCCATCCTGTCACTGTCCTGCTTGCCAGTTGGGAGAGAAACTTATATTCTGTCGGTAACAATCCACAACCAATGCAATCTTCCACCAAGCAGAAGTAGATCTTTCATCACCTTCTTTTAATGACCCCATAATCCCTTGTGAGGAGGAGTCTGGGCAACTGAATGGAGTTGAGTGTTTCCTGGCCGGATGCCCTTCCTGTCACCAATGTGGAACTTTCTTTAGCAGATATATTCTCATTGTGCTCAGAGAGAGAAATATCAAGCAGAAGTAGACCTTTCTACTCATGAAATTCTATTGTGCAAATGGTGTTCTTTATCCAAAGATATGCAAATCATGTACTTTTGGGAAACAGATGGGGAAATCTAATCTGAGCTGACACATAAAAAAATGCCCATTTAATCTCTGCCTCTCTGATCTTTCCCCACCAGGTTATTCACCGGCTTCAAATGCCCTACATTAATGATGAGATTCACTTCATGGGCTGGAACACTTGCAGCAGCACCTTGGGAGACACCACCAAGAAACGCAACCAACTGGTCATTCCGTGTTTCAACTCTTCACGGACTTATGTCATGGACACCGAGACTGACCCCCAGGCTCCCTGCCTGTTTAAGGTAGGCCTGTTGCAAGCCAGGGAAATGGCTTGCAAAGGACTCTGTGAGGGAATGCAAGGGACTTTAAACCTCTGATTATAACCACTATTGATCCCTTGACCTTGCCTTTGTTTTGCCCCTGACTTTTTTATCAGTGATCCAACCCAAAATCCATTTCCACAGGTACTGAACAAAAAAAAAAAAACATACACCCATTTTTGAGATTCTCAAGGCTTCATGCAAAATCTCTGAGTATAATTATTATGCATAGAATGTAGAGAATAAAATAAGAGGGAGGAGCTCATGTTGATTTTAAACAGAAAAGGAAAATAAGTTAACGACAAGGACCCCACTTTTGCAAGATGAATATCTACAGCATAAAAACCAGTTTACCATTCCCACATCTGCAATTTATTGCAGTATGGAAAGAAATTCTGACAAACGACCCGATAACACAAGAGATGTCACAATAATTTTCAAAAGTTTTATTTTACCCTGTCACATTCCTATCAACAACCCCCATTTTCCACTTACTGCTGGTAGACTCTGGACTATTTAGATCAAAGCAATTTGAAGAATTATAAAGAAAAAAAACCAGAATTACAGTGCAAGTTTTTATTTTCTCTTCCTCTCCCCAATCTTGACAGGTGATTGAACCCAGAGAGGTCTTCTGTAAAACTAAAGTGGCTTCACTACTCTCCCCACGCTGTCTGGGCAGAGGAGAAGTCATGATCAGCTCCCTAGGGGATCTATTTGGCAATGGAAAAGGTACCACTGGGCAGATATTTTCCAAAAAGAGGGTCCAGATTGAGGTACTGTGATGTGAGTTGGAAAATGTTGGGAGAGAAACTTTCTCCATAAACTCCAAAAACTTTAAATTTGAGCCCTGGACTCTCTTCCAGGCTGTTGCCACCTCTTGGACAATTCTGAGTAGGGCAAACTACTTTCAGCCAAACTTCCTGGGAATCACCTACATCTGTATGAATTCAGTTGAACCCTGAACCACAGGTTCATTTTTTCTTGTGGATATGGAAACATGGGAAGTGAAGGATACCTGGAACCGCCTGGGGATGAGGCTCCACTAGGATTTGACTTCTGGTACAAACCAAGGCATAACGTTTTATTCAGTACTGAACTGGTGCAGCCCAAATTTGCTGTAGACGGGTTCAAACCTGAACTTCTGAGGAAAGGTGAGATGACAGAACATTGCCCAATCTTAAGGTCCAGCGGTCAGGGGGATTAGACTCTTTCCTAAAGTGGGACCCAAGATTCCTTGTGGAAGGATGGCACTGAGGGGCGTGTGTGGGTTGGTGGCTATTTAGTCCAACCCTCTTGTCTAACTAGAGCTAGCCCCTCCCCAAGAGGTGGCACTTCAGCTCCTGCTTGGAGGTCTCCAACATGAGACTGCCCACCACCCTTCTAAGGAATTGCTTAGTGGAACCTCCACACCCTTCTGAATACTCTTGTCTAGCAGGAGGCATTTCTACTCACCAGAAGTTGAGATGATTTTTCTCCTTCCTCCCCCTTCTCCTCTGCAGGCTACGATGGCCGCTGCCTGAATGTGTGGGACTGGACCACCCACTGCCTTTGAGTCCATTGACATGGGGGAGGACACTGTCCTCTTAGCAGTCCACTTCCTGCATAACCCAGATTCCTCACACGGCTTTGTGAGCTGTTGCTTTGATGGCTCCATACATCATATTTACAAGGAGGAGGTGAAAACAAGTACAATTTCTTTCTCCTTTTCCCACCCTCCCACACCCGCCCTTTCCATCAGGAAGAATTGGTATCTGAGGTTTCAGCTTAAAATAAACAAAAACAGGTAAAATGCGGTATTAAAGAGTGCATAATACTCCTCCACTTATCACCATGGTCAGTTATATGGTTATTAAGCAAAGCCAGACTTCCTCACTGAATTTAAAAGCTCCACATGTCCCAACCAACCCTGTGTCTCTTGCAGGACGGGACATGGACCACAGAGAAGGTAATTCAGATTCCAGACAAGACGGTCACCGGGTGGAACTTACCCGAAATGCCAGGTAGGTAAATATAGTACAGGAGAGCTTTTGTTCATATTTACCTCTCAACCCTCTACCTTCGTATGTATGAATGTATATGCTGCCCATTTTTCTGTCATGAGACTCTGGAGGCTTACAACATGATAAAACAACAGCATAAAATATTAAATATAACCTTAAAATTAACAGAGAATTAGCTATGTTGGAGGGGATTATAAAAAGGAGTTTGCACCCTCCAGCTTCAAATTAAGGATTTTTAGTATCTTTTGAGAACAGGCCGAGTCTCTTCATGGCTGAAAGAGAGATCTGCAACTTCTGGGGAGACAAAAATTCTTGAAAATGTTGCATGCCTGCACTTTCTCTTCTCCAGCATTCTCCACTTACTTCATTATTTCATTGGATGACCGTTTCCTGTACATGAGCAACTGGTTTCATGGCAACGTTTGATAGTATGACATCACAGATCCCCACTGCCCTCGGCTATTGTGCCAGGTGAGCTCCTTAAAGGCCAAGAAACCATGAGGAAGGCTTGGGGTCCTTGCAGAAGTTCCTTCTTTCTAACATTGGAACCAGGATGTTGGGTTAAGCAGAAAGCTTAATGCAGCCCTCAGTTATTGGCAAATAACCCCCGCAGTCTGGGCAGAGGAAAACTGGAGCTTGGGGATGGGAAAACTGTCCTTTAGCCTGAACTGACCCTTCCTTTGGGTCTTGCAGGTGTTTGTAGGAGGTAGCATCTACAAAGGTGGGATGGTGACTGTGATTAAGGATGAAGAGCTCGACTGCCAACCAGATCTCCTCGTGATCCAGATGAGCCTGTTTTCTGAGCATCAGTTTTCCCTTGAAAACCAGTCAGGTTACACAACTAGATGAACCTATTTTACTTTATTGTAAGGCTACATTAAGAGAATCTTGCAAATCTGAGAATATAACATTCCTGCTGCCACTTTGAACTGCTTGATCCATTTGGTATGGTCCTTCCTAAGATGCTTTCTCTGACTGTTAAGCCACCAGTGGCTCCTTCCTTTCATCTGATTGTTTCCTGGGCAGTATCTCTTCTCCCGCTTCCCCAAGGTCATGCATTACACTGAAAAAAGATCCTGGTTTGAGACAAGGAATCGTTTTCAACAGAGAGCATAGCTTCTTTTCTATGGGACCTCTGGAAAGCCCACAAATAAATCTCCTGCAGCAGATTAGACTATGGAGCTATATATAAGCCTCCTTGGACCTCCTATATTTCTTGACCACTGGGTTTTTTTTCACCTTAGGGAAGGAAAGTATATGTTACCTATGGTCTCTACATACAGTGGGATGAGCAATTTTATCCCCAACAACAAAGGTATGAAGTCTCTCAACAGACGAAGAACATTCAGACCAAACTTGCAAGGAGGTGGGTGTTCCCCTCCTCCTCCTTCTTGTATTACATGCCAAATCAATTTGTCCCTACTTTCTACTACTTTGTTATTGTCTATTTATACTGGAATTACACACAGTTTTCCCGTCCCTAGAGTTCCCTAATTGGCTTTTTCCAGCATTATGGAGGCCCAAATAAGCAAGCAAAAGTCCCTCCTTCTTAACCTTGAATTCTTCCTTTGCAGGGATGGATCAGTCATGCTCAAGATCGATGTGGACACAAAGAAGGGGGGTCTCTGTGTGAATCCAAATTTTCTGGTGGATTTTGGGAAGGAGCTGTGTCCTGCTCATGCACATGAAATGATTTACCCGGGAGACTGTACTTCGGACATCTGGGTCTGAGACATTCCTCTGAGCCTATCCTATTGCTAAATTAGCATTTAGGGAGCAGGGAACTGAAGCAGAGAGCAATTCAAAACGAGAGTGTTGGTTTGTAGTTTAATCCTGCTGTACAGATGTCCATGTTTAAGGAGGATATGAACAGAGGAACTGTCATTGCAATAAAGTTTTCTCAACAATACAAATTCTTGAGGGTAAATTTTATTTGAAGATGGCAACCGTTGACCAAATCTATGTATTTTTCTCACAATGCATTTTAAAAGCCTCTTAAGGACCAACACCTTCTTCCTGGGGTTTAGAGTGGCTCAAAGTCACCCAGCTTGGCTTCCGGGCCTAAAACAGGATTAAAATTTATTGTCTCCAGCATCTAATCCAGCACCTTTAACCATTGCACTACACTGGCACTCCATCCATAACTTAAGCCATAATTAATGTTAGTCAGTTGCAGAAGGATTTTCACTTAACTATCTTCAAGCACTACTAGCTAATTACAGCCAACAAATCAGAGAAGAAGCTGGCTCTTCTGGTCATGCATCTTCTGGACAAGGGAAAAGAGGGCATTCAGAGGAAGAGATCCATCTAAATTGGGGGCTCCACTTTGGCAGGGGGATTCCTTTGAAAGACATGGTAGGCACTGATGTTCCGATGATGTCGGCTCTCAGAAAAATACATTCGTCTCCACTGGATGTAAGTCTCGCAGCAGTCAGTTGAGGCTGGTAGGATATATATCTCAACCACAGAAGTTTAGGCAGAATATGAAAGGTTTTTGCTCCAACAGAAGTTCAGCCTGCGAGGCAAGGAACCAGTTTCCTACACGAAAGTCTCAAGTGAGGAGTTTCTGCCAACTCCAGTTATCCACGAATTTCCAGCTCAGAAGCTGAGGTTCCTCAGATGGAGCTTCGTGGTGGGTTCTCACCACTCCTGTCAGAAGACTCGTGAAGTGAATGTGGAGGACACACTTCAGTTACCAACTGGAGACTGATAAGAAACCGCGCTTTGTAAGACAAATAATACCACCACCACCACCACCACCACCACACTGTGGGGCATGGCTATCTACCTACGACACACTTACCACAGGGAGGGCGATTAAACCAGGAGCCCCAAGCGGACGCTGGACGCCTCGCTCCCCAACGAAACAGAGGCCCTCCCCCCCGCATTCTCGCCTTCCCCAGTTCTCCCGCCAGAACGCCCCCCGCCCCGCCCACACTGCACCTCCGCCCGCCTAGCGGCGCGCGGATTGGCCGGCGCGCGACGTCAATGGCGGGGTGGGGGGCGGGGGGCCTGGTGGGCGCGCGCCTGAAGGGGGGAGTTCTGAGATTTGGAGGGAAAGTGTTGCCTCCTTTTCTTCTTCCATCCTCTTTGCTTTTTACTCCTCTTCCTCCTCCATCATCATCTTCTCCTTTTCTTTTTCCTCCTCCATAATCCCTCTTCCTCCTCCTCTTTCCTGAGGTAAATTCTCCTCAGCAGAAGATGGAAGGTGGATCGCTCCTATCCCGGTGAGGAAGTGTCAAGGCTGTGACAACCACCACTCCACCAAATGTCATTTTGGAAAAGCCTTCTGAATCCGACATATCCACAGGCGGGGAAATTCTGAACATGGGATTTGACTTTTCCCAGGTGGAGATGTCGAATTGCAAAGAATTGTAAAGTCTGTGAAGGCAAATGTGACCGAAACAGAACAGAAGCTGCCTGACTTGTCTTAATGTTGTGACGAAAGATGTGAATCTGCCTAATTGTATGAAACTTATAGCTCTATGAGGCTGCACTTTGTCTGGGGTAATTTGACTGAGCAAAGAGCAATACTTTATGTGGTAGGGCCTTTCCTGCCTTTATATTTACTTGGCGTTGACTAAATGCTCTACAGTGCAATTATAATGTCGTGAGATAGGATGACACCTATGAAAAATACCATCATGGGAAAAATTATGCCAATTAAAACTGTATTTCAAACACACCGCTAAGGAATGAACCCTCCAAACTTCTGAATAGAAAAATTCTTGGAATCCACTGATCTTCAAGTTTCATAACACTAATTGTCACAGACAAAATGTAAAAACAACTCTTTCATCCTCTCAGAGAAGGTAATGAATCAATGTGGACACCAAGAAAGGCAGCTTAAAAGAATAAAAATTTGAAAACCCTTCTCTCTGCAGCGACACAACCTCTGACATCTGGATCTAACAAACTCCCCAGCTTTAACTGCATCACAGCATTGCAAATATAACTTTTAATTCCAGCCATTTAACCTGATGCAAGAGAAACGCTGAACTACACTGAACTTTTGATTTCTTCTAGATCTTGGCACCTGATCTTATACTCCTACTGAAGGCTTACTTACTAACAAATAGTGAGAATCATACTGTGTTTTAAAAATCACTGTCTGCAGATAGAAGTCTACCATGCAAACAACTAAAAGTTTAGAATCGCTTTTTTTCTTGAGATACAACTTCTTTCTTGCCTGTGTGTGTGGTTCCTTCTGGATGGGGCATGTCCTGTTTGGCCGCAAAAGGTCACATGAAGACTGCATGAACCCAGGATTTTAAGAATCCCTGCATCCAAAACAAATATCCTCCAGCATCAAAGTCATCAATGATCACACCTTCACTCAGGGAAGGTGGAAAAAGAGGAGAAAGGACTGTTTCATACAGTGTGTGAGTCTGACAGGTCTAAAATGTTTTCTAGACTTGAAAGTGTTCACATTTTCATTTTAAATTCTGAAATCTCTAGCACTAATCCACTGAGACAAAAGAAAGCAAAATAAGCAGTAATTTCCTTCTGAAGCCTTAATATGAAGCTTCTGTTTTCACCTTCAGTAGCTTAACAAGCCTTTCTCTGATAAAGCAATGGAACTTTGAAATGCGTGAGACTTCCTTTTGTATTAAAAAATATTGCACCCAACAACCATTGCTCAGTTGAGCTTCCTCCACAGAACCTGAATTAAATTTTGAACAGTCCAAAGTCCAAAGAACGTGAAGAGTTGGAAAGTCCATTGGAGATCACCTAGACTAACTCCCTTGTCTGGTGTGGGAATGCAGATGGATCAGACTGGAAGTCCTTGGTTCCTTATTCGGGAAGGTGCAACCTTGAAGTCCCATGAATATTGATCGGTAGAGTTTCATTTTCTATCAAAACCCAACAAAGGTGATGGACGGCAGGCCAGAAGGGTAAAGCCTCTATAAAGGGCAGGAGGAGGCAAGAAAGTTGTAAAAGTTGTAAAATTGTAGCTAAGAAAGGAAAGCTGAAAGAGACTTTGTGAGGGAGAAAAGGAGAGGCAAGACTAGCAATTCCATCCCTAGAATCATCAAAGAACATTAAGTGGCTGGCATTCAGCATCAGGAAGAGCTTAGCAGGTGTAATTCAGATGAATTCAAAATGCAGTGGTAAGATTAATATTACGACTTATGAAAATAAAAAATGCCTGGGCTAGGGCACACCCTATAATGCTTGCTTGGGCCCACTTTTTGAGACAAAGAGCTTTCTTGGAACTTGGAAGAGACATTTTCTTGGAATTTGGAGAGTTGATTCTAATTTCTTGAAATTGCAGACCAACTGAGAAATCTTTGCTTTGCCCTGGGGAGCCGTTAATATGCAGGCAGGTCTCCATTCCATTTGTAAAGCCCTCAGACATGAAACCATCTCCAAAGTTTGTGGCTTCTGTTTCTTACAGTATTCCCTCTCTAATAGCTATTCTTAATGTGTGCTGTACTGCTTTTGCCCTGTGAATCTGGTTATTCCAATCAGAGTCAGCAAAACTACAAAACCAGAAGATGTGATGAGGGTTCAGATAAACTGTTCTGAGGATACAATCAAAAGCGTGTGAGGAGGAAGAGATGAAACAGGGCCTTTGTTTCTGAACAGCCCCAAAGGATGTGCAATCAGCTGGCTGGGCTTCTCTAATAGGAGATGAAGAGAGAGAGCCTCTGGGGTTTAGGGATCAGCCCTTTTCTTTATGAATTCCTTCTGCGTGCACCTTCTGGGGATGGGCTGGATTTGGTCAGCTCTCATGGGTTATATAAACCAGATGCAAGCAAGCTGGAGAATCTCCGGTATACAAACCAAGGCAGAGCAAAAGAGAGAGAAAGAAATGCTTAAGCAACGAACAAGAGATGCGGAGAAGAAACCTCCAAAGATGCCAGGCAAAGGTTAGAAGCCAATTCATCTGCAAGAGATCTGACTTTTCCCCAATGCCACCTGTCCACAACCTTCCTTAAAACGCCCACATCTCCTTTATCGCTCATGATGCCAACAAGCTAAATATCTTTCTCTTTCTTAAAGAGGGAGGAGAATGTTGCTACCCAGGCCCTGGATATCCAACGCCCTTGGACGCCATGAGAGGTAAGAAGTGGTGATCCTTTCCTCTTCTGGAGAGCCGAGCAGAGAAATGGATGTTGAGTCCAGGCAGAGCTGCAGATATGAGGTATGAGCCACCTAGTATTAAGCCACCTCATTTGAGGCATGGTATGTGGAATAAGCTTAACAAAGTAGTTGAGACAGGCATATGATTTCTGCTCTGGTATCAAGACTACCAATTATTCAATCCATCGCACAAGTTATGTAACCAACTTTAACAGGATGGACAAACGTAAGTCTAGCAAGTTGTAGTTCAAACAAAACCATTTTTCGGTTCAGGCCCTGGATCTTAAATGTGGATTTTTCTTTTCTCCAGGACCCCGAGAGAGGCTGATATACGTGGCTTGCATCTTAACTGGCACAGGGACCCAGATGCCAGATTATCTTGCCACAGTGGATGTTGATCCTGAATCTCCCACTTTTTGCCAAGTATGAAGTTACTTAGTTCTTTGGGAAAAAGTTTATGCTTGTTCAGTTTCCTTTTCCTTGGGCCTCTGTTTAATACCTTGCTTTCCAACTCAGGATGGGATGGAAGATAAACATTACTTTGTAATCTCCAAATAGATATAAGATTTAAAAGATGTTTCAGAAGTACAAGGAGAGGAGCTGAAGTCAGAGGCAGCTTTCACTCCATCTTAGCAACCTAGGAAATCACTTAAAGATGGAAACCGGAGGTGTTGGAATTAAAGTAATTTAGGAAAATTGTTATTCAATTCACTTAATAACCACTTCACTCATTGACCAGGTTTCCATTCACAATTGTTACTGCAATTGGAGGACAGTCTGCATTATTTACAACTTGTTCAGATTTATTTTCAATTTCTAAGATACTCTTTACTAATGACTAGAATAATAAAATCAAGGTGGGAACAATTTACTTTAATCAAATTAAGGGAATCCTTTGTTCTAAGCCCAACAAAGCTCAGCAGCTCCCAGCGTATTTCTAGTCATTCTGTTCCTTAATATCTAATGAGTATCCCAAGGGAGATCTGCCTTTTTTTCACATTTATGTGTCAGCAGAATCATGGTCAGGTACACCTATGCACAGACACCTTAAATAAGTGCAGTTGAGGCTGGAACCATCATGTGAGAAGGAAGCCTAACGGATCATTAGCTGGTACCGCAGACTCCTATGTTATAATGCACTAAGCTTGCTCACAATCCACAAAGTAAGCAGCCGATGTTCAGACGCCAGCTCTTGCAATTACAGATGCAAGGACTTCAGCTCCTTGCCTCAACGTGTCTGCAGCTCCCGATGCCAACAGTTGGCATGGTGGAGCACTGTTGCTTCGAGAGTACATAAAAGATTGGGAAGGGGAGGAAAATGCTGCATGTTTTATTAGAAGACGCCCAATGCTTGGTGAAGTTCTTCTTGCTGGTTGTAAGTGGGAGAAATACTGCACTGTGCCAACAACGATCCATAACCAAAGCGCTCTTCTGCCAAGCAGAACAGACTTTTCTAACAAAATTCCATTCCACAAGTGATGTTCTGCATCCAAAGACATATGCAAATCGCAAACTCTTGGGAATCACACGGAGAATCCCAACTGCAGGTGACGAGAAAAATAATGCTTGTTTAATCTCTACCACCCCAATCTTTCCCCACCAGGTTATTCACCGTCTGCAAATGCCCTACATTAATGATGAACTTCACTGCATGGGCTGGAATACTAGTAGCAGCTGCTTTGGAGATTCCACCAAGAAACGCAACCAGCTGGTCCTTCCAAGTTTCCAATCTTCACGGATTTATATTGTGGATACTGGGACTGACCCCCAAGCTCCCTGCATGTTTAAAGTAGGCCACCCACCCAGAGAGGGTGCAAGTCAGGGAATTGGGTTGGAAAGGGTTCTCCAAAGGCCCCTGTGTTGTGGAGCTAAGCCTAAGGGACTTCAAAGCTGTGAGCACAACATCACCCCTGACCTTGCCTTTGGTTTGCCCCAACTTCTTTATAAGTGATTGAAGCCAAAGTCCCTTTTCCCAGGAATTTTTAGACAAACAGCATTTTGCAGAGAAAACAAAATGGCAATGCAAGAGTTTTTAATTTTTTTTCTCCCCCTCCCCAACCCTGACAGGTTATTGAACCGAAGGAGGTCTTCTGTAAAACCAACATGGCTTCACTACGTACCCCACAATTTCTGCCCTCTGGAGATGTTGTGATCAGTGCCTTAGGGGACCTGTATGGCAATGGAAAAGGTATCATTGGGCAACTTTCTTTTCCTTTCAGCCAACACTTCCTGGGAGTCACCTACATCTGTTTGAATTAATTTGCATTCTCCCCACACACCCCAATCGCAGGCGGATTTGTTGTTGTGGATGTGGAAACATGGGATGTGAAAGGCACCTGGAACCCCCCTGGGGATGCAGCCCCACAAGGATATGATTTCTCATACAAACCAAGGCATAACATCTTAGTCAGCACTGAAGTTGGAGTCCCCAAGTTCTTTATGAATGGGTTCAACCGTGAAGATCTGAAGAAAGGTGAGATGCCAGAGAACGAAGTGAACTTATGGCACATTGGAATTCAAAATCTAGGAGGTCTGCACTCCAACCTAGGGAGGGATCCAAGACTCTTTGAGGAAATTTGGTGGCCATCTCGCCAATCCTCTTGTCCATCCAAAGCTAGCACTTCCCCAAGAGGTGGCATCTCAGTTTCTGCTTGGAGGCTTCCAACACAAGGCAGGCCACCAGTCTTCTAAGGAATTGCTTAGCAAAACCCTCCACGTCCTCCTGGGTACCTTCTAGCAGGAAGCATTCCTACTCACCAGAAGAAATTGGGCTGATTCTTCTCTTTTCCTCTATAGACCGCTATGGCCGCCGCCTGAACATGTGGGACTGGACCACTCACTGCCTTGTCCAGTCTTTTGACCTGGGGGAGGATTCTGGCCCCTTGCAGGTCCGCTTCCTGCACAACCCAGATGCCCCACATGGCTTTGTGGGCTGCGCCTTGGATGGTGCTTTGCATCATATTTTCAGGAAGGAGGTAAAAACAAGTAGAATTTCTTTCTCCTTTCCCCCCACCTCTGCAGAGAAAGAACGGGCATCTAAGCCTTCAGCTTAGAATAAAGTACAGAATAAATGGATAAAATTCAGATTAAAAACAATCCAATATTATACAGGTAAACCTCGGCTAATGACCAAAATTGGCACTGGAACTTCCATTGCTAAGTGATGTGCCTGTTAAGTGAGTCACACCCTGATTTTTACAAGTTTTTTGCCATGGTCATTAAGTGAACCGCTTGGTCATTCAGGAAATCCAATTTTCCCCATTGACTTTGTTTCTCAAAAGACCTCTGGGAAGGTTGTGCATGATGATCATGCAAATATCATGAATACATACCTGTTGCCAAGTGCCAAATTTTGAGCACATGACCATGGGAACGTCACAGAAGTCATAATTCACTTTTTTTCAGAACCATCATAACTTCAGTTGATTAATGAATGACTGTAAGCTGAGGGTTAACTCTAATTCATAAACTATTATCACAACGATATGGAAATCATTACAAAGAGAAACCTGAATGTAGAATTGCAAAATCAGAACACAACCCTAGGAGATTTTTGGATGGAGTGGATCACCTTAAGGGAGTCGGCCACCCTGCCCCATTAGTTGATTTTCTTTTGATGATGGAGAAACATTGTTAATCTTTACTGAGGAGAAAGGAGGCTGAAAGAGAATTTAAAGAGCCCCAAGGATCCCATAGAAGCTGAAAGAGCCAGATGCTGGCAGTGATTGGAATTCAAAAACTACAGGGATATTTCAAACCTCTCTAAAAGGCTTCAGACTAAGAGGCAGATACAATAGGAAGGGAAGGGCTGGTGCAGATTTGTTGGGATGGGAGAGCTTTCCATGTCCTAAATAGCCTCGCGTGTCTCTTGCAGGACGGCTGTTGGGCCACAGAGAAAGTTGTCCAGATTCCAAAGAAGTTGGTCTCTGGGTGGTACGAACCTGAAATGACATGTGAGTAAATGAAGTTCAGGGGGGACTTTTGTCCTGATGCTTATGTCCCCATGCTCTACCTTGTATGTGCTGGAGTTCGCACCCTCGGATTTTTAGCATCTTGGGAGAATGGGCTGAGTGCCCTCAGGGCAGAGACATCTGCGCATTTTGGGGAGAAATTGATTCATGAAAATGCCATGGAATTAAGCAATCCTCCCTTCTTCCTGACCTTATTTCTGGGCACCTTCTCTTCTCTAGCGTTCATCACAGGCATTGTCATTTCTCTGGATGACCGTTTCCTGTACCTGAGCAACTGGTTTCATGGCGATGTCCGACAATACGACATCACCGACCCTCACTGCCCTCAGCTGAAGGGCCAGGTGAGCTCCCTTACACCCAAAGCCCCACAACCGTGAGAAAGCCTTGGGTCCTTCCAGAAGTTTCTTCTTCCACCATCGGAACCAGGATGTTGGGTTAAGCAGAAAGCTAACCAGGGCCTCATTTACTAGCATGTGCTGGTAGAACCTCCCTATTCAGAGGGGATCCACCTCCAAATACCGCAGTCTGGGAAGAGAAAAACCGCATCTTGAAAAAGGGGAGACTTTCCTTCAGCCTGAACTGACCCCTCCTTTGGGTCCTGCAGGTATTCGTAGGAGGCAGCATCGTCAAAGGCAGTGCGGTGACTGTGATTAAGGATGAAGAGCTGGACTGCCAACCAGATCCCTTCATGCTCCAGGTGAGCCTCTCTTTCCTCCGAAGGATTCCAGATTTGAGACACTGATGAGAAACGTGTGGGAGGTAGTTGCCAATAGACAAACATGGTTTCTATCTTCTCGGTGGGACTCCTTGAAATGCCGCAAAAGACTTTCCTGAAGCAGACTAAAACCAAGGAGCCATATGTGCCCCTTTATGGACCTCCTACATTTCTGGACCATTCAGTTTTTTATTTTTTCACCTTAGGGAAGGAGAGTCTATGGAGGACCCCAAATGCTCCAGTTGAGCTTGGATGGGAAAAGGCTTTATGTCACCAACTATCTCTACACACCATGGGACAAGCAATATTATCCACAAATGGTCAGGTATGAAGTTTGTGGTCCGAATATTTATACCAAAATTTGCAAATTTGGGGAGAGTGCTCTCTTCCTCTTCCTCTCTGTATTACATGCAGTCCTTACTTTCCGTTACTTTGTCATGGTTTCTCCCTTTATTCTGGAATTTCACAAATCTTTCTCATTGCTAGAGTTCCCCAATCAGTTTTTCTAACTTTATGGAGGCCCAAAGAAGCAAGCCAAAGACCCCCTAAATTTTTCTTCCTTTGCAGGGAAGGGTCAGTCATGCTCCAGATTGATGTGGACACAGAGAACGGGGGTCTCTGTGTGAATCCGGACTTCTTGGTGAATTTCGGGAATGAGCCGTGGGGTCCCGCTCGTGCATATGAAATGCGTTACCCAGGAGGAGACTGTACTTCGGACATCTGGGTCTGAGATCTTTATCTGAGCCCACCCTCTTCCTAAGCTTGCATTTAGGGGGCAGGGATGCAACTCCAGAAAGATAGCTGGTTTGTAACATAGTGCAGATTTCCGCATTTGAGGCCAATGCAAACAGAGAGATGATCATAATAAAACACTTTCCTGGCAATACAGATTCTGGAATATAATCTTCATTTCAAGTGAAATCACCAGGTGACCAAGTCTCTGTGTCTCTCGTGCAATTTATTTTGACCAACCCCCTTTTCCCAGGGCTGAGATAGACCAGTTCAAAGTTGCTCACCTAAAACAGGATTAAAATCCCAACACCTTTAACAAGTACACCAAACGAGCTCTCCACCCATAAGTTAGGTCATAATTATGGTTAGTCTCAGATTCACCATCAACATCATTAAGGCAGAATAATTGAATAAATCAAAGAATGGCCAAAATCTTTTCTTTCCATTTTCCTGAAACTGAATGATTGTTCATTCCACAGTTTGGGGAAACACTTCCTCTACGCTGAGCACCAACTTTTTTTTTTTTTTTTTTTTTGGGGGGGGGGGGGTTGGATTGCACCTGAACACCAGACCATATCCTCCTTTTCTGGGGACCAATATGGAATTGTACACAAGCTGTTCATAAAGGCATGGCACACACACACACGGCTCTAAGAGATGCCGCCTTCTCAATCTCGACACTCCACATCTCATTCTGGGCTTCCTGAGAAGGGGTTGCAGGAAACCCCAAATATTGGGGGAATCTACCAGAAAATGGTCAGGAGGAAGGGAGGAATAACAAAATAAAACACCAAAAATATGTAACAATTGAAAGATGACCCTGTGCTGCTCCTGTTAAAGGGGAGGGGAGCGATCCTAAAACTGAATCCACAGAGAGATATCAAATCTTAAGTTTGGCCAGTGGGAATTTTGGTCCTTCCAATTCCTTTGGCTGCTGAAACTCCAACTCTGGGATGCATTTAAAAGCCTTCATCCTGATTGCAATGGACAACAACCCTGGATGATGGGAGGTGCAGTCCCAACATACGCAGAGAAGAAAACAGTTCCTTGGCTTTGGACTGTGCAGATGCTACTTTCTGCCAGAAGCAGAAGATCAACTCCGGAGGTGATCCGCAACCAGCTCTAGTGGCTCAGTGGATCAGCCCAGTCTACCTGAAGCCCAAGAAGCTCCCCCCACCTCTCTCTCCCCCCGCCCTTCTTCCTCCTTCGTTCCTAAACTGACAGAATCGCGACCAATCGCCAACATGTTGCCAGGCAGACTTCCCATCCCCTTCAACCAATCGGCGCCGGCGCCCAGCTTGCATCCGGGTAGAAAACCGAGAGGCAGCCATTTGCATTATAGCACCGGCCAGTATCCAGGCAGAACTAAAACGGGCTGGCCAATCAGGGAAAAAGAAAAGGAGAATCTGCCGCCCGCCCGAGAGCTACTTTCTTTTTCTCTTTTATTTTGAGACCGAAAGTGGCCGAGATGCGTGGCGGGGCAGAAACGCGGCCGGGATTTTGTTCTCCGGATCCTTTTCGATCGAAAGTGGGGATCTATTAACTCTTCGGAGGGTCCCAATCATATCCAGGAGCTTTTCTTTAATGTTTTTTTTTTTCCCCCGGCATGCAAAATGTTCTTTTTCTTTTCTGCAATTTAATCGAGCCCGTCTAAAAGAAGAGCAAATCGTTACAGGCCGAAGAATTGCAGCCCGGGAAGGAAATAGGTAAGTGGATTCCACCCGGAAAGCGAGCTTCCATTGCTGGGGTCTTTTGTTGTTGTTGTTGTTGTTGTTGTTTTGGCAAAGCTTTGCATGGACCAAACTGCAAACAAAAAACCAGCAGCAGTTGTTCCTGGGAGAAACAAAAAGAGGAGGAAAGGAAGCTAAAAACAATAAAATGTGTCGAAACAACCACACTGGGCTGGGTGTTCAAGCAGCACCCAGAGAAGGGAAGCCTTTTCTAAAAAATACCAGGATTGCAAAACTCCTTTGCAGAAAGAAACAGCAATTTCCAGTTTCAAAAGCTTCAACTGGACTCTTTATTATCCTCCTGGTTGCTGCAGCTTTTCTCTCTCTGGGAGAATCAAAAAAATGCATTTGAATTTCCCTCTTCCTGGAAGCCACCCAAGCTGCAGTAGTCCACAGTTTTTCCGGGGTGGGGGTGGGTGGGTGGGGGGTTTCTCAGGGTTCCCCAGGGCAGGAAAATTCCCTGGGGGGAGGGGAGGGCTTTGTGTCAGTATGTAAGTAATTATGAGCTGGAATAGACATGGTAACAGGTCAGCCAATGGGGACTGTTTGGAATAGACATGGTAACAGGTCAGCCAATGGGGACTGTTTGGAAACTGAAACATATTTGTTAGTATGGGGGCCCTAAGAGACAGTTTGGAGGCTGGGCTTGGCTTGGACTTGCTGAACTGTATAAAAGAGGTGGTTTGTCCTTGGATCTTCGCCTCTGTAGCTCTTGCTTCTGCCTCTCTCTCTACTCTGTAATGACTTGCTTCTGTGTTCCTCAATTTGTATGCTGACTTCTGCTCTATGGTATTGTGAACAAAGAAGGTTCTTGTGTAGAGGAATCCTGACACTTTGCACCCAGGAAATGCTTCCCCAGGGCGAAGACAGTTGCAAGGGAAACGCAAAGCTGGTCTTTTGGCACAGCGAGAGCTTGTCCAGGGCAGGAGTGCGAAACCCGACCCAGAGATGCCCTCTTTTGCCAGACTCAGTGGAGTGTGGGAAGCAGCCCTGGAAAGAAAAGCTGGTGGGAAAGATGAAGGAGAAAATAACGTGAAAAAGAGACACCACCACCCCCTTTTCTGAAGTCCTGAGCTAATTCTGGCAAGTTTTTTTCAAGACCAAATATCGATACAAGGTCTTTACTCCTCCCCTCCAAATCTTCCATTGATTCAAAACTATTATTCCATGCCACGAGATTTATGAGGCTGGCAAGTCAACTAAGAAGGAGGTTAAATGTGTGTGTGTGTGTGTATATCAATATATGCAGAGCTTAAAGCCAGAAATTTATATAAAAGGAAATAAAAATAAAACACCTGCCCCAAAGACAGCTGGCTGCTTGGGATCCTAAGAAGGTTGGGATTCTTTTCTCCTTCCTGTTCAAGGGCACCGATGCCATGGCGGAGGACAGCAGCCTGTTGGCAAAGATTGTGGAAAACGGGAGCGAAATTTTGGAGGCCGATGTGCAGGGCGACTGCAATGTGGAGCCCAGCACCCTTCTGCAAAAGCTGAAGAGCACCATCTCGTAAGGGAGAGGTCTTTTATTTCTCACACACGCTGTGATTTTCGGGTTTTCCCTTTCGTCTCGGAAATTTAAGAGAACCGGGTCCAGTTAAGGAAGGGCAGGAGGGCACAGGCGGTACAGTGCAGGAATATTTTAAAAAGGGGCAGTTAAATTCAGGGCCAATGTAGCCAGTGCTTGTCCACAAAATGTTCTGCTTGATCTGTGGGACACCCTGCCACAAGAAACGGCCATGGGTTTAGAAGGCTTTTGAAGGAAAGGAGGAGCGGAGAGGTTGGCAGAGATTAGAGGTATCATTGCAAGGGGTATTTTTAGGAGTGGTGCGGTGGCCTAGAGGTGGAGTTCTCACCTGCAATCAGGAGGCAGAATTCGATCCTAGGTAGAGGCCTCTCTCTGGGCACAATGAGAATCTATCTGCTGAAAAAAACCTCATTTGCGACAGGAAGAGCATCCAGCCAGGAAACACTGCTAGCTCCATGCCACTGCCCAGACTCCACCCCGCAAGGGATTTTGGGGTCATTAAAAGATGATGATGATGATGAACGCAGGGGGTTGTTTTAGAGACCAGGAGCAACCTTGTAGGATTAAATACAGGGGAGTCGTTCAGATCACAGAAGGCCCCCTTGGTTGATTGCTGGATAAACTGCATGTCCAAGTGAGTTCTTAATTATGGCAGGCAGGCCTGATCAGTCCAGGGATGGGAGGCCACCAGGAGTAGACTGGGACCTTCATCCCAACCATTCCATACTGCTACACGCAACAGGTACTGAGCTCCCTTGAAAGCACGTTTTTGCCATAATACATTTTTCTTGTTTTTCCAACAGAAAGTCTGTCCAGAGCAAAGTCGACTCGATCTTGGTAAGTATCTGATATCTCCCCTGGACTCCCTTCAGGATGTTTTTTGCAACGGCAGGTAAAACCTCAAAACAGTGCAGATCCAATCTCTGGGTTTCACCTCCTAACGATCCTCAGTTCTCCCCTCTCACTTTCTCCCTGCATTTGTCACAACAGCAAGATGTCCAGAAGTTTTCAGACTATGCCAAACTTTATCTGTATCTTCAACTGCCTTCGGGGCCAAGCTCAGGAGAAAAAAGGTGAATACACTTAAGGTTCTGGTTATGCTACAGATTAAGGTTTGTGGACTTTGTGGTTCCTGAGCATGCGTGAAGGAGCGAAGACATAGGAGTCGCTCTATGGGCAAGATGGGCACCTGAGAGAGACTGAGAGGGAGAACGATGTAGATTAAAGAGATGATGGGTAGATGGATGGATACAGAGAGAGAGAGAAAGCTGGGAAGAACAGATGGAAGGAGAGGCACTGATTCTCTTTATGATCCAATTGCTTTCTTTCCCCAGCTTGGACCTCACTTCTCTCAATTCAGCAGAGCAGATGCATGCTTGTACCTGGATACGGAACCACCTGGAGGAGTATCTTGACACCTGCTTGCCAAAACAAGATGTGTACGATGCTTACAAGTGAGTAGTGTGGGACAATCTGTGGCCTTTCTCCCTGGGGAGTCTGGCATGAGGACCCCTCTGGTGTCCCCACAGATGGGTTGGAGGGTTAAGAGTCCTAGGCTGCTAGGCCATGTCGGAGGTTGGTGCCCCAGAAGAAAACACGGCTGCCGTTCATCTCTCTTGGCAGGCGCTACTGTGACAACCTGTGCAGCCGTTCCCTGAGTGCGGCAAATTTTGGCAAGATCATCAGGGAGATCTTTCCAAACATCAAAGCAAGACGATTGGGTGGACGCGGGCAATCCAAATATCCTTTTACCTGTGATGCTAGAGGGACCAGAGTGGTGGGTTTTTGACCTTGGAGGGGTTCCCCAAGAATTTTTGACCTCCCTGGTTTTTATCCGGCCCTTCGGAACCAAACATTCAGGGCTGCCTGCCTCGTTGGTCCTTAATTCTCCTCCAACATATTGCTATAGTGGGATCCGACGTAAAACCGTGGTGAACATGCCTCCCCTGCCTAGCCTGGACCTAAAAGAAACAGAGACCGTAAGCTGCGTGGACTCGCTCACGAATCACCTGTTGCTCTCTGAGAACGGAGATAAAACCAATACAGACAAGGCAGCCAGACCTCGTCCCTGAAGAGATGGGCTCTCCCTGCAGCTGGAGGATCCATTTATCTCCCAAGGAGGCCTTTCCAAGTGGATCCTTTTCCCGGCTATAATACAGTCTGAATAGAGTGGTTTTCAAACATGGTCAGATGGTTTAGGGCAGTGGTCCCCAACTTTTATGGCTTGGCGGCCTGGCAGGGGGGAGTGGCCCATGCAAGGGGTGGGCTGGGGCATACAGGCGTGTGCCGGCCTGCCATTCATGAGAGTTGAGCTGTGTGCACATGCGCCTCCACTGGCCAGCTGCTCATAAAGTTCACTTCTGAGAAGACTCGGGGGGGAGTGGAGAGTGGGTGGCAGCCGATCCACGGTTCAGGCCGACTCTATGTCCCTGCAGCTGGAGCGAACAGAGACCACCCACTCCTACAATGACAAGGTGGTCGAGGCGGCCTGCGCCCTGACTTGTAACTGGGCCCAGAAGATCCTCAAACGCTCCTTTGACAGCATCGTGGAGGTGGCCCAGTTCCTCCTGCAGCAGCACCTTATCAGCTCCCGATCAGACCACGCCGACCTGGTCATGGCCACCGTGGTCACAGGTGGGACCTCGAGACTGGACTGGGGCCCGGCTGTGCATTTCAGCCAGCTGTGAGCCTGACTCTTTGCAGAATAGTGGGAGGGAGGACTGCCTTTTGCTGGTGTCCTGGTTCTGACTTAGTCCCATCTTTTATTTTGGGGGGGAGGGGTGTTGGAAGAAGCCTCTACAAGCAAAGCCAAGCTCAGAGAGATTCATGGCTTCAATCTGGGGCCCTCTTTGGGGCTGAGGCTGTCTCCTTCCCCCCATCGTGACACAGACAATATTCCGCAAAACCCGAGTTGCTGACATTCCTTTGGTACAATGTCTCTGGCTGCAGAACACGCCGAGAGCTCGTGGGGCAAGCATCCTCCCCCAAAGAAAAGTGAGCCGGAAGCCGCAGAAAATGTAGCCAAAGCACCACCTCAGGTACGAGACTTTAGTGTGTACTTGTCTGTGTGAGGGGAGGGGGTAATTCTACCTAGGAGAAATGTAAGGTTGGGAGACAGGCAAAGTGGACTAGACAGAAGAATTTTGTATAAATCAGCCCCAACAAACAGTGTGCGATGTAGACCCCAGACCCACTCAGGATTAAAGGATGAAACCAAGAACCTCTAAAAAAAATCCATATATGTAGCGCTAAGGAAATGGCACATAAACAAACACCGCATTTTCCACCTTTGTTATTTCTCAACGGGGGTGTCCAAGCAGCTATTGTGGCCCTCAGACTAGCCTCAGAGAGGAGCTACATGGGCCAGGGGCCTCTTTCATTCTTCCTCTTTGATCTTTGCATTTCAGGCTAAACCAGACAATGTGCCCAAGCCCTCGGCCCCCTCCCCACGGAGTGAAGCCAAGAAGCCGGCAGACGTTCCTCCCAAGAAGGCCAGCAGCCCACAGGTCAATGCCTTGGTAGCCCGTCTCCCTTTGCTGCTTCCTCGTGTACAAGTCCAACCCAGAGACCACTTAGTGGTGTCTCCTGGGACGCCGGCTCTCCCCTCTCCCCACCCTGTCCTGGCTCCTAAGCTTACCCCCACCCCGGTGGGGGTAACGGTCAAGATGGCACTCTCCGTGGGGACACCCTCCTCCACTTTGCTAGCCTCGGCCGTGAATGGACCCACCAACCTGGTCAGCCAGCCGTCTGCTGTGCCAGTCATCAACATGGTGCCAGTTATCAACGTGGCAGTTCCATCTGCAGCCGAGAACCAGCGAAAGCCCAATAGTATCTCCAGTGGGGCCAGTGGAGCATCCAGCGTTGAAGCTGGGCAGAGCCCATGTGAGCCGTCAAAAGTCAAGAGCCCCATGAAGCGGCCAGCAGAGCGACTCAGAGAGGTGATCACGAAGAGGAGGCGTGGCCGGCCACGGAAGAAGCCAGATGAGCCTCCCATGCTGGAGAACAGCATCCTCAGAAAAGAGCTGTCTAAAAGCAAGGAGGATTCGGACCCTGTTGCGCTGCCTGCAGGTAGCAAAGACCCCCCTGCTGCTCCGAATTCTTCCCCCCAGAACTTGACAAAAGAGAGTTCCCAAGCAGAGGCCCCCCCACTGGGATTGGAGCTCAAGACACCAGCTCCTCAGCAGCCGAGGGAGGAAAGGCCGGCTGAAGCCAGGAACCTCATTGTGGCTGCCCCCAGGAGGATCTCGCCTTACCACCTCAGCGTCATCCGTACCAGGGTACCAAGTCCTTTCACCCCGACGCCCTTCAGACAGGGTTTGTGGGAGTCCCCGCCACTGGACCAGCCAGAGAGGTACAGCTCCTTTGATCCTGATATGCAGCCCACGGATCTTTCTCTTAAATCTCGTCAGCCGCTGTCCAGGGACTGCCCCACAGCCTCAGGCTCGTGGGCACCCGTGGGACGTTTGCAGCGGATCGACACAGACCGTGAAAAGTCGATGGAGGCCACGGGCAGCTCAGGGGTGACAAGACAAGGCCCCAGTTGATACCTCTCCTACTCCCCATCCCTTGGGTCTGATTCCCTTCCCATTCCTCCCAAAGACAAACCCAACACACGTGTAGAAAGGAAATCCGGAAGAGCATGAGCCTGCAAGGCACTTCACCCAACCTCATTTGAACATTGATGCTTCTCTTCCCCAAAGGTGGGGATCATAACCAGGGTGGGGCCTTTCAGACAGGGGCCCCATCTGCAAAACAGCAGTGACAAGAGTCAAGATATAGGGGACAGAGCTGCCTTGATGGAAATGGGCCGGTTCTTAAAAAAAAACACCCTTCTTTGCATCTTGTTGCTTGGAGACAGAACGAGAAGTTTTCATTCTTGGATTTTGACATTTGGGGGTTATGTTTCATCTGGGAGGGGCTAGCAGGGGGTGTTGTGGCATTTCATGTGGAAATCCTGTGGACACCAACAGCCTTTTGTGTTTAGAGACAATCATTTCACAGCCAACTTCCCAAAGATTTTGCTCTCCTTATGCTTTGCGGAGCTTCCAAGCTGAAGTTTAAGAGCAGGGGAACCGTGTCATTTCACACTCAATTTTCTTGGAAGTTTTTGCTTGCTCATTTCTCTCTTCCTAATCCTCTCTTTTCCATTTATTGCTTCATTTGTAAATCCTGAATAAAGTTATGCAGAAGGCTTTTGTTTTCTTAAAAAAGGACTCTGTTTCTTTTGTCAAATGAGGACAAAATCCCTGCTCTTGCTTGGCCTAGAAAGTTGGAGAAAGGGCCAGGATTTTCCTTCCCATCTCACGTTTCTGATCAGGGCCTAATTGACCTTCCCTTAATTTCAGTCTTGGACTACACTTGCCATCCTCCTCAGCCAGAGACAAACATGACTTTTGGGAACTTTTTTCCTTGTAAAAGCTCTGGGAGTCCAGGAGATGAAAATATTCTTTTATTGTTTACCAGCCCAGTTAGGGGGTGACCTTGAACTGGACTTGACTGAACTTGCAAGATCTGGTTTAGTCGTGCAATAATGGGACCACACGAAAGCCAGGGAGTCAAAATGAAAGACCTTCTGTGCCCTTGCCAAGAAAACTACATAGACTAGTCCACAAAGTCAAGACGACTCAAGAGACTTGAGTTGTGTTGTTGTGTCGGTCGCAAAGGCACTGCCTTCTTTTGACCACTGGGAGTCGCTGCGACACCAACAGGAGAGTTCTGAGCCTTTGTTTTGGATGGTGGTGACCAGCAGATTGTCCATCCAGCCGTTCCTAATTCAGAAGGGGACAAAAACAGGAGGAAGCGACAAATGAAAAATGGGATCACGTTGCACTTTGACACAACTCAGACGGGCTAGAAGAAACATGAGATTTCCACCAGTGGCAGCCCAGGAAATGAAAAAAACTCAGCAAAATTCAACAAAACTGAATTCTCTCGATTGAGGCGGCTCAGCCCTTTTGGTCTGTACCATGGCCTGATGTGTTGCTGGGAGAGCCAGTCCCGTCCCCAAGGAACTCTGCACATGCCCAGGGAACAGGAGACAGTCAAAGTGGAACAAGACTCCTTGATCGTCAATATCTATATGGAGATGATGCTTTTTCAAAAAGCAGACTTTCTTGGTGTTTTTTACCCCCTTTGAACATGTTTCACTTCTCCTCTGAGGAGCTTCAGTTTTGATCCTCAATGAATTAGAAAAGAAAACTGGGAAGGGATCCAGCCAAGCCTCTTATGACTTCAGCCAGGCATGGGAAAATAAAAATGCCTGGTCTGCTTTATTCCCTCTGCTGGGAATTACAGAATGGAACAAAGGGGGCTGCTTGAAGTCATCCAGATCCAGCCAGGCTGGTGCAGCTTCCAGGGCTGGTTGGGACATTATGTGCTGGACAGACACATTCCAGGCTCCTGAGTCAGGGCTGGTTGTCCTGCCAGATTGAAGGTAAATAAGCCTCTAGAGTTGGATTCCTCCTTGGCTGATACCTGAACCCAGAGTTGGAGGAGGGGGGCAGGCAAGTTCCAACATGCAGAAAAGACACTTCTGGAAACCAGCAAGCTCAGAAGGATACTGGTTGTTTTCCTCACCCTGCAAAGCAGGGTCACTGATCAAAATCAGATTTTGTCCATCTGAACCAAGCGTGGGCAACTCTGGCCCCCTTACGCAACCCGTGGACTTCTGGGAGTTGGAGTCCGTCGGTCATTAAGAGCCTAGAGTTACCCACCCTTGATCTGAAGTTTGCAGGACACAAAGCCAGGGGCCACCTCACTTTGAACCTGCCCAATCTTTGGATATTTTGTAGGAAAAGGGAGATTTGAACAACCCAGGGGGGCAAGAACAGTTGGGATGTTGCCTCCCCCCCCCCCAACCAATGAGTGCACCTTTCTGAGGGAGAATTAATGAGTTGGAAATCATTCCTGCAACTTTTGCAAAATTGGGCTTCAGAGACTGATGGCAACTGCCCAAACAGCATAACTTGGGATTGTGTAGAGCGATTGTGAAAGGGACTGGAAGAGAAGAAATCCTACAACAAGTAATAGAGCTTCCGGCTTCCTAAGCAGTCTATCTTGCTAAAGGGATAAATCAGTGCTGGCTTTTCCTGTTAGCTGTAGCTCAGCTCATCCCCAACTTGTACCTTCCAATTGCCAAGCACAAGGACACTGAAGGAAAAGTATTTTTCTCATTGTTATCTTGTTTCTGTTTCTCCGAATCAGAGATCTGTCGTTATAAAACAACATAAAAATCCCCTTTTGTTGCCTTAGCTGTCCTGAAGCCAAGGCCGGCTGTATCTCAGGGCATTGTGCAAAGGCTCCACCTTGGAAACCAATTCAAAACAGGAGAAATTCAAACAATTCGCTTTGCTTTGGACCAACTGGGAAGGGACAAAGAACAACCGTCAATACTGGATTTTTTTCCACTCAGGGATGGGCGGAGACCAAGTTTACAAAACTCAGTTTGGTGACTTCTTTCAATCAGAATAGAAATGGAAGGGGTCTTCTACTCCAATCTCTTCTTAAAAATCTCCAGTGTTGGAGCATTCACAAGTTCTGACGGCAAAATTCCTCCTTAATTCCAGATTGCTTCTCTCCTTGGTCACTTTCCATCAGTTGCTTCTTGTCCTGCCTTCTGGTGCTTTGGGAAATAATTTGACCTTCTCTTTTTTGTGGCAGCCCCCCTCCCCCCCCCCCAAAAAAAAAAAAAATACTGGAATCCTGCTGTCATGTCCCTCCTAGTCCTTCTTTTGTCTAGACTGGCCGGACCCGTTTCCTGCAACCATTCTTCATATGTTTTAGGCTCCAGGCCTTTAATCATCCTAGTTGCGCTTCTAACCTTCTTGCTAGGCAGCAAAAAAGAAAGAATTTCAGCTTGGGGCCCGAAGCAATTTGCCAAAGGTAAAATATTGCCATAATATCTTGCAAAGGAGGCTCCATGTAGCTAAGGTTCAGGGTTGCTATGCCAGGAATGTGAGTTATCCCCCCCTCAAAACTCAAAAGAAAAGGGGGGCAGACAAAATTTTGTTTGCTGAAACCAAAACTGACTTAGGTGGTCTGCCTGGTGGGCGGGGGAGGTCTGTAGGTACAAGGATTAAGAAATGCAGAGCAATCTTCTCTCCCATCCTGTCATCTTCCGCCCACGAGCTCCTCCAACAAGATGACTGAGGTCTGACTAACTCATGTTGAGCATAACGTGTGCGATTCACCCAGGGTCTGTAAGAACAATGAGGCTTTTTTTAGTCTCCTTGCTAACCACCAAGAAGAGAAAAATGCTAGGAATGAGCTCTACCAGACATACTGGGGGGTGGAGGGATCTGCTAGCCAGGATCAGGGTGTCTGAACCTGATTTAGCTAAGACCTAAACAGATTCATTGAATGCAGCTCGCAAGGCACCAGAGAGGAACCCATGTCATCATTTCCAACACTAATGCTTCTCAACCCATATAGGACTCGAAATCTTATTTTTTGATTGTTGCCAAATATTTTTCTTTTCCAGTTCAGAGCCAGGCAACTTCCCCAGAGAGGGGATTGTAAGGGGAAAAGATGCCACGTTGGCATCAATCAAGGATCTTGTTTGGGACGGCTCAAAGTTTGCTCTCACAGATCCACCAGAAGAGGTGGATTCCTTCCTGAATTCAGGAGATCTCCAAGGACACTGTGATAATCTGACGAGGGTGAGCAGAGCAAAACCCAAGTGGAAAGAAAGAGGCCTTCAGATTGTAAAAAAAAAATATCTTTTTTACATAGATTGTAAAAAAAAAAAAAGGTGTTTTTTTTAAAATGCTCAGCTTCCTTCCTATCCCATCCTCTTCAAAGCAAAGAGCATCCAAATGGAACAGCTTGCTTCTTGGACCCCCTTCACCCAAACCCCTCTGCATCAAGATCCTAGTCCTCATGACTCTGCATAATAGAATAGGTAATAGAATTCTCTATTGGCCAAGGTTGGTTGGACACACAAGGAATTTGTCTTGGTGCAAATACTCTCAGCATACTCTCATTCAGCAGAGAATTAAAAGGAACACAGGGGATGGAAGAGGAGGGAGACTAAACTCCTACTCCATGCTGCTAAATCCAGGCATCGCAACCTTATACACACACCAGCTGTGATTGTGCAAGACTGAAAGGAGAACGAACTCAATTCCGTGCTTTCGAAAGCGAGCCCAAACATCCGCCATGCCCAAACCAAGTGGGGGCTGGCTGGGGTGAACGTGTAAACCAGCCTGGAGCCTTTCTGTCAAATCAGCAGGCCCAACCTGCGGGGTTGTGTGTTTTGTAACACAAGGGCTGCTGGAAGGGAGGACTTCCGGGTCCCCACGGAGAGCAGCACAGCATCTTGTGGGTAGCTAGGAACACACTGTCCCCAGCCCTGAATGACTCAGGGATCCTTGTGCGTCAAAGGTTGCCCAGACGGCAGTGCCAGAGAAGTGATTTTTAAAAGGGGGGAGGGAGAGTGGCACCAAAGATATCCTTCTGACAATGGGAACTAGAAACTTGATCCTTATTGGGTGAAAGGGAAGGCTCTCCCAAAGATGATCAGATCATTGTCTGCCCTTCTCTTCTCTGCCTGAAATCAGCCAATCCAGAGTCCTTTTGGGAGGAACCAGGAAAGCAAACCCCACATTTTGTTGTTCCCATTGCCAAGGTTCTGGGGCATTCCCCCATTCCACAGTCTGGGCCTGAGAAAGATGTAAGGGCAACCCCCATATATTGGACATCTAGACCTTCCTTGAAGGGCGGCTACCAGGGAGAGCCTGACGGGGCTCCTGGGCTCCTCTTTCCCCAACACTGCCTGTTTCACATCCGATTTCGGGCTGTCCTGACCCATTGGGTTCCTTCCGGCTAAAACCTGGCCCTTTCGCTTCTCCGAAGGACAGAGCCTGCTTCCTCATTTCACACCAAAGGATGTGCAGACAGCTGGGGGAGAAGCAGACCTTGCCAAAAGGAAGTGGATTTTGGACAAATGCTGACTCTTGAATGAAGATGGACGGTTGCAAAGGAAAACAAAAAACAAAAGCACCCTGATCTTATGCATTTGTCCAGACTGCACTTCCTGGCTGAAAGTTATAAACCCCGATCTAGTTTTTCTCAAGCTGAAATTAAGTCAACAAGGAAAGCCCCACAGAGGGCACTGTGGCAGTCAGGCTCAGAGAACATTGGGCCCTTATCCTCTTTAATGTCCAGAATCCTCTTCAACTGGAATCCCACCCCTCTCAGGGGAAAAATGCAAGCAGGATTCAAAGGAAACAGCTTCTTGGTCTTGTCCATCCATCCCTCTTTGCGGGGACAGTGGGATGAAATCCACCTGAACCAACATGGTAACCCTTTTCCAAGTGGTGTGACTGGAATCAGGGTGAAAACCAAACTAACTAAGCAGGACTGAGTGAGATTTACAAGGGGAGTGCTTCTAAAAGGGCTAGTGCAGAAGACAACCTGCCACAACCAAAGAAGGGAGGGGAGGGAGGGAAGGAAATCTGCCTTTAACACAGGACAAGAAACCCCTGTGCTTCCTCCGACCAAAAGCTTAATCACTTGCAGATTTAAAAGTCTGTTAGAAATGTAGGAATGGTACCAGTGTCGTAATTTTAAGGCTAGGCCAAAACACAAGGGAGATGGCTCATGGTTTTTACAAGGCCAGCTGAGTTTCCTAGTCCTCATGCTCATGAGTCACAGCAAGCCCCCAAAAAAACTCTCCTGCGGAAAAATCTGAAGGGGAACGAGCTCCTTGGCCAAGAGGGCTGGGCTGCTTCGCACGGCCGGCTGCCTGCTTTTTCTGCCCAGCAACAGGGCCGGATGCAGCAAGAGCATTTCGCAGAAAACCCGCATCTCGCCCACAGTGGCTTCCTGAGCCTCGTCACGGAGCATCTGAAGTGGCGCTGCAATGGTCCAGTGTGGGGGGAGACTGGAAGGCAACACCAGAGGCAGCCTTGGAAAAGCATCTCCTCTCGGAGGGATCCCTCCCAGAAACGCATCTGGAAACCAGAAGCAGCACAGGAAAGACCACTCAAAAACAGGAATCACCCGAGATGGTTCTTCAAGGGGCGATTTGATTGTGTAGGAGGAAGGTTTTGCCTCCCAACTTTTAATTCGGGAGGCCCTGAGCAAACCCTTCCAAGGAGCTTCTTTGCATTCTCTGCTACATGTGCAAGCAGGAATCTGGTTTGTTGGTTTAGGCGCCAAATCCTGGCTTAACTAGAGTTTGTAGAATAAACCACCATTGGCTGGGTTCTTTGCACACCACTGAGAGACAAAACACACAATGAACAACTGAGTGGTGCAACAAGGAAAGCTTGCTTAAATAGTGGCTTAAAAATGGTTTCAGTTGCAAACTCCAATTTATTGCCTAAATTTGTTCTGGACTCTGAAGCAAAAAACCATCCATCCTTCGGACACAGCGTGCCCCATCTGTCCTCTGCTGGCTTCCTTGTGCCCTGTCTGAGCATGCTGGGGATGAGAGTTGAAGAAGACACGGGGAGAGAGACAGAGACAAGAGGATGAGGATGGCAGGTATACCCAGGTGTGCTTGAACCACTTCTCCACACCTGACTGAACCGATTCTTTGCTAACCTCTGGGATGCCAAATTGCTAGATAAAGCTATGGTTGATTCAGTACTTGGGGAAGGATTATTCGGGATAGGGCTCCCTGTTCTAAATTCAGCTTTTTGTTTTTTTACTCAGCAACCACATTTCAGTTATCACCACTGCTTGAAGGCCACAGAAACAAACAGGAATCCCGAGATCCTCTCGTGTTTTTGAAAGGGAAGGAAGGAGTTTCCCTCCCTTTGCCAACAGCAACCCCAAATATTTGTGCATGGAGGAAACAGATTGTTCTGCAGGGCAATGAATCATTAAAGAGCAGGTGATGTTTGCTCCAGCTTAAAACATGAGACTTCAACTCCCCCTCAAGCCTTGTGAATTAGGGAGGGAAGGGGAGACAGGGTGAGATTTAAGGAAGAAACTGAAAAAGAGTTGTAGGAAATAGAGAAGGTAATATTGGGGAGTTTGGGCTGAGAATGGTTATTTCAATTTCTTTATTTCTACCTGACATTTTGGACTATAGAAACTGATTATAGCAGATCAAAGAGAGGCGGTGTTAACATCAGAAGTAACCCACTTTTGCCAACATCTCGTAACACAAATTTACTAATGACACACCTAAGTCTGTGCAGCGTTCCAGTCTAAATCGAAGTTACTTTGGGTGGTATTTGCAAATACAAACCACCCAATGGGTCCCATAGAATGGTCAATCCAACCGAAGGCGTGAGTGACAAAGAATAAATCGATTTCAAAATAAGCCAATCTGCATGGTGGGCCTCAAATCAGCCAGGCCTCCTTGGTGGAGGAAGTTTGTCTTACTTTAGAAGTTCCTTTTCTGGAGAACAGGATGTAAAGTACACACAACCACACACACAGGCACTAGAGGCATTACTGCTCTGTAAATTTTGCAAAGTTTAGAGAAGAGGAAACCAGGCAGAGAACAAACACATTTTAAGAGGAGGGTCCCTGCAGAGAGCAAATAAATCCCCTTTCCCAGGGGAAGTGAAGGCCCTTGGCCAGGGGGGAGGAAAAGCAACTCTTGCAGGACCCCCCACTCCAAATTAACCTCCAGGCTCCCATCGGCATGGCGGGCGTGGGAGGAGACCCAAAGGTTGCATTCCAGTCCTCACGTGGTCTTAAGTGGGGGTGGTCCTTCTGTCTACGTTCAGAGGAAGGGGACATCATTGCCAGGGTGGGCAGATGTTACACCTGCACACACATGTACACCCAGCCTGTGCCAAAAAACCAAGTCAACCTTGCTGGTTGCAACCAGTCTAGCAAGGCAGACTTGTACTGCAGCCCAGCACTTAATTTGTGTACGACACTCCACAGCTGTATTTTCAGTTCCATTCACAGCTTGTAGACTGAAAACAGGTCTCGGGAGAAGCCAGCACAAGCTGCTTCTCTCCTGGCACAATTGTTCGATTCGAGGGCATCTTTTCGCCTTCCATTGAATTTTGACTGGCTGGCGTCCGGCCGGGCTGCAAGAGAAAGGAGCAGAGGGTCTGGACCAAGGCCCCTCGTTTTTCAGACTTGGCAACTTGGAGACGACCCACGCAAGTCTCACAGTTGTGTAATCCCAGCTGTGGTTGGAAAGAAAGCAACTGTCCCCAAAAAGATCTGGATTGGGAGATGGAGCACCCAAGTGCATGGAGACAGGAAGAAACTTTGTTAAAGACAGATTGATTTCAATCGCACTGTCCACTTTCAAGGGGTCTTCTCGCCATTTTGGTTCCTATTTTGAGTTATATGTTACAGGTAGTCCTCGACTTACAACCACAAGAGCCCAAAATTTCTGTTGCTAAGTGAAACATGAGTTCTGCCCCATGTTAGGAACTTTCTTGCTACAGTTACAAGGTAGTAACAGGTTGTTAAGTGAATCTGGCTTCCCATTGGCTTTGATTGCCAGGTTGCAAAAGGGGACACTGCGACCATCATAAGTATGAGCATCCGAATTTTGATCACGTGACCATGGAAACGCAGCAACGGTTGTTAAGTGTAAAAAAACAGTCCTGGGTCACTTTTTCCAGTGCTGTTGTTAACTTTGAAGGGTTGTAAGTCAATGTGTTTATATTCTAGCAACCCAGGGTTTCTGTCATGCAGAATTACTGGCCAATTAGCAATACACACAAAACACAAGCACAAACACCCTTGCTCTCTGCATGGACAAGTCCAAGCCAGTTATAATCTCTCAAGAGATGTTTCCCCCCCCCCCCCGTCAAAAAGCACCCAATGGATGGAGCCTGTCTGGGTGCCAAAACAGAAGGACCAGCTGCCCGGGACACAGCCAGCTGTGGGTAGAGGGAGGACCTGTTGGAGAACAGATGGCAGGGGAGCACAAAAGGAGGCTTGGCTCCCTCGGACCCACAACTGAAACCTGGTTTCAGCATGTTGCCTTTCCGAGAAATAAAACTCCACTCTCGGGGTCTAGATGAAAAGTCACCTGTTTTGCTCCTCTCTCCCAACACGTCATCTTTGCGATCAAGGAGCAAAAGCGGAGAAGAAACCCACATGAAACCAAGAAAAAAAACCCACCCTGGGGGCGGGAAGTGCTGCCAAGCTGGGAACTTTTGAAGCTTTGCATTTCCTGAGTCACAGGAAATAAGAGGGCTCGAAAGAAAGAAAAAAAATAAGTGTGAAAACTCAAGTTTTTCCCTGGGTGTAATGGAGGCCAAGAGCCTCCATACCCCTGCTGACTCAGGGCCCATCCTGGGCATGGGGCAAAGCGTACGATCTGCCACCGCACCCTCTTTTGCATTCTGGGTGAACAAGAATGCCCTCTTTGAGCGTTTGGCTCCTTCTGACCTCAGCCTTATGGCAAGGAACGAGGACAACAGTGCCCGGAGCACTTTTGAACACACCAAACTGTTGCCATCTTGAGCTGCTTGAGAATTTCCTGCAGTGTCACGGTGCCCACAATCTGGCTGGGTCCTCTTTTCTTAGTAGGGGCCTCCTGGGCCTGGCTGATAAGCTTCCTGGAAACGGTTCCCTGAAATGAAATGTCATGTTGTCTTCCCACATTGCCTAAAAACTTCTGAGAAAAAGATGTTCGCCTGATTCCTGGGAATTCAAGGCAATGCCGAGACTTGGGCATCCTGAAGTTTCTCTCCCTGAAAACTAACCGTCCAATTTCAGAAGCAGCAACATTCTGTGAAACACCGGGAGCACAAAAAATGGTGGCAGCCTCTTTGTTTGCATCGCTCAAGTCTACAAAACAAGTTTAATCTGTAGGAGAAAGGTGGCCTCTCTGTCAGGCTGATCTATTTGGTACAATCCCTAGGATACTTGCAGGATTTTGTAAATTATTATCCGCCTTCCACATCACCATCCCAATTATTATTTTGCAAAGTCCCACTTGGTGGGAGACATGGAAAGGATGGGCAGAGATGAGGAAAGGGCCCTCTTTGTAAAGGGATCTTTCAGTTGGTTAGGTATCAACTTGGAGCCTATTAAAATGTCACAATTACCAGTCATTGATCCTAGTATTTAACTCATCATGCCCAACTAAATTCTCCTTAAGTTTCTCAGGCTTTCTCTACAGGTCTAAACCAGGTCTCCACCTGACACAAACAACCTTCAGTGAATTAAAAGGGATTTAATGCACAATTGGGAAATGACGTGTTTTTTAAAAAAGTATAAACACATAACAGTCCTAATTTGATCCTTGTTTCATTCTACAGAGATGTTTTTCCTCAAAATCCAGGTGTGTTGGGACTCAGTTTCTCAGAATTCAGATCAATATCCCTCCAAACAGGCCCAATGGCAAAAACGTGGTCCAAAATGGCTATTTTTTTCTTCTTCTGAATGCAACGTCAAGTTTTCATCTTTGCGGAGGAAATCCTATCTTCTTGTAAGAGCTTCACAGTCGTTTTTCAGATTTTTCCCACTAAAGGGAGATACACAACAATGAAATTGCAGGGCCTATCATTTTGTTTTAGTGATTCAAGGTGAGTAGATAACCCTATCAGCAGACTTTGTGGCCTGAACTGCATTTTCCCATCTCCAATTTCAAAGGAAAAAAGAGAGACGTTAAAGCAAAATAGAAAGAAGAAAACATCCAGACAAAAGACTGCCTGTTCAGCAAGGACTTTAACCCCAAATAATTGCAAATTCTTCAGTCCGTTCTCAAGATTAGGAAGCATCAGTTTGCTTAAGGAAGAAAAACTTTTCTCCATGGGAAAAAATGCTAAAACAACAACCATAATAAAGTTTTATTTCTCTCTCAGAGAACCAATCCAAAACTTGGCATTTTTTCAAGCTATGTTTGGGAGGGTCCGATAGAGAAGAACGTTTCAGTTCCCAGCCAAGTTCAGATATGGTCAAACATTGCATCTGGTGATAAAGGCAATGGACTGGGCTCACCCCAGGGCACTTTGCACTTTGCTTTGTGAAAACTTTAATGAATTTATTACATTATATTAGGAATATGTGGAAAGAACACAGGGCAAGGTCACAAGAATTGCCCACTGTGGCTGATAAGGCTGTTTTTATGGCTTCTCGTGCAGTGTACACCCAGCCAATTATGGCTCAAATATGGTTTAAGCAGAAAATAGATTCTGCTCTTCCATTTCCTTAATTGGATCCATCGGTTTTTCTGAATATCTTCCTGGTCATCCTGTACCCTTTTGCAAGCCTCATGTGATCACTTGGCTTTAGAATCTGTTGACAAGGAGATCCCAGGTCTGTCCAAGGGGGGAAAAAACAGTGGGTTGCTTTAGGAGCTTCTTAAAACAGATGTGCAGATTTCCAAGGAAGAAGCAGTTAAAAAAAACCCAAAGGAAACTGCCAGAATCTGGGCATATTAAAGCAAGGGGGGAGGGGGCACAAATGGAAGGCCCGGTCACCGGAAAAGCAGCAACACAACTCCAAGAAGGTTCATTTCCCAACCTCCCAGCAAGTCTGCCTGTTAATCATACACAGAAAAATAGATTTCACCCTGGAAAGCAGCTTCTCTTTTGAGACCCAGACAGGATTGAAGGATGAGTTCAGGGATGCAGAATGCTTGTCTACCCAGCATTTGGAAACCTTCAAAGACTCAGACAGACTTTCTGGGGGATGTTTTTTCTTTTAAAGACATGATGGTTACTCAATGAATATTTCTTCTTTCTGAAGACACAAGGACCATCTCTTTGCTATTTGGAAAAAGGCTTAAAAGTCACATGGGGAGCTTGCTAATCACTTCCTGGAAGGAACCCCCCCCCCCCCACACACACACACAAAGAAAATTTGCCCTAAAAAATATCTGGACACTTATGGCAACTTTCAGCCAGGAGCCAGACAGAAGTAGAAAAAAATCCAATTATTTTCTTTAACTCTAACCCAGAAAGTAAAGAAAAGGGTGTCCCCAGTCCCAAAGTTCCTGGAAGATCAGAAAAAAACTACAAAATCATGGCAGGTTGTATCTTTTGGGGGCCTGGCCCTCTCAACCTTTGGGGCATTTCACCTCATATGTGACTTGACCCATTGGGGAAGGGATGTCCTTGTGGCTGGTCAGTGATGATTTGTGTGTTGTGCGACTAGCCTTTGTGGAGCCGAGGGAAACAGGCTGTAGGATGCAAAAAAGGATATGGCAGAAAAGAAGAGCAAAGGAGGAACTGGCCAAAAAAGAAAAAAATTAAAACGGCTCCTTCTGAATGGCTCTTGGGGAGGAACTTTGAACAGAAAATTTCCATTATTTGACAATGGCGTCTACTAGATCTGGAAGACCAGTTCCCTGAGCAGCTGGCTGACACCCATCTCATTTCTGCTTTTGACTTCTGCTATCACAAAGACTGCAGACTGACAAGAATGGAGTGTTTTTTAAAATAATAATAATAATAAAAGCAGGCCTATCAGCAATCCTTTAGCCAAACCAAATGCTGAATTAAAGTTTTGGGGTTGGGGGGGAGGCAAGGAATAATGAACCCCAGGTGGAAACACTTAACCCAGACTAAAGGGGGAAGCGATTCCAGCAGGGAAATTTCCCTCTCTGGAGGCAGCTGTGCAGGAGGACTGGCTGATACCCCCCCCCCCCCCCCCCCCTTCCCTGGGATAAAAGCTTCCCTTTCATTTATTTGCAAGGGCTCTTATTACAGGAAAAGCCACCAGCGATGACTTCACCAGACAAGAATGGCCTTAAACATTTGCCCAGCTATGGGTTTTTTTCCCCCCACCCTCTGCCTTTTAGGAACAGAAAGTGAAAAGCAGCTGGGCTAAGCCGCCGTGAAAAAGACAGGGGGATCCTTTATGAATTGTCTTGAACCCCGGATCAAGCAGGTAAAGAACAGGAAATGGTGGAAAAGAGCAGCCTGAGCTTTGGACAGAGAGCCATCTGCTCCGTTTCAGACAACCATACAACCAAAGGAGACCTTGAAAACCAGAGGCGCCAGGAAATTGAGTTTCACAGCTTTCCATTAAAAAATATGGTTTTTCTAAGTTTATCGCCAATCTTTCTAGAACAATTTGACCAAGGATGGTGCTGGGCGTTTGGGACAAGAGCCATGAAATGGAAGAGGCCACCCACATGGTTCCCATAGTTTCAACAGAGGAGCCAGCAACCCCATCATGTGTTTTCCCCAATAAAAGGGATGGAAATTCATCGGGATAAACAAACACTCGGCTTCAGCCCGTCTCTATTTTGGATCTGTGCTAGGAAAGCCAGACGAGAATTAGGGATTTTAAGCAGGTGGTTCATTAGTGCCAAAGCCCCAACTTTCATCTGGTTTAATTAAATCATGGGGAGAGGAAAGAACAAACCTGTGATGTTAACAACAACAACAACAACAACAACAACAACAACAACGCTTAATTACGCTTCACTTTCAGAGATTATGGAGGGTGGGTATTTGAACAGCAAAGCTCTATTCAAAATCCCAGGGACCAGTTTATGAAATAAAAAAATAAGTTCAGCTTTTTGGGGGGCCTAACAGAATCTTTTCAACGATCAATCGCTCGATTTTTCCAAGAAACAGGGTCTTCTTCAGTGACTCCTTTGCACCCTGTGACCAAATTATTTAAGCTTCATTCAAAGCATTTGGCTCCACTGTACTTTAGCTAGTCCTGAATGATTTGTTCTTTCTGAAGTTTGTTTATTTTCTCAACTTCAGTTCTTCACTTTGGTTTTGCTGGCTGCCAATGACGTTTTTTTCCTTTTCATTTACACCTTGAGAGCCAAGGCTTCTATAGTGAATTGGGTGTGTGAGCACATGAAAAGCAGAAAGGGGAAATGGTTATCTTGCAATTGTTGCTGGAGTTCCTTAATCTGGTTTCTTTCTATTCATGAGGATGAATGCCGCCCATGATTGCTTCAGTTAAATCTTTCTGAGTTGTAGAACAAGCAATCTTTATTTTTTGCCTAAAAGCTGAACCAAGAATGAAGCCCAGTTGCATCCTCCCAAGGGACTGGCAAATTCTGTGATCTGCTTTTTCTGATGTATGACCTTTACTTGAAAAAGGCACAGCATCACACCCAACACTGATTTCCAACACACCCATCTACTTATTGCAAAACTGAGAAATTTATAAATATCAGGTTAGAGGAAAAGGCACGAGTCCATCAGTTACACCAAGGAGTAATACAAGCTTTTTTTTTTTTTTTTGGGGGGGGGGGGGAGAGTTCAAAGAACCTCATTGGATTAAGAATCTACTAATACATGAACTTTTTATGGTCAATTCCCAAAAGAACATTTGCAATATTCAGACAAATACATTCCTCTGCTTCATCAAAGCAGGACATTCTAAGACAGGGAAGCCTACCCAATGTATATAACATTACTGACAAGTTGAACAGTTAAGGGTTAAATTAATTTAATCCGGATGAACATTCAAGCACATAATATATTAAACACTTCATTGCTAGGTTGCAAAGCAGTGATTCTGCCTGGGAGGAATGTGGGCAGGGTAGGAGGAATCAGTGAGGCCTCCATGTTGCTGGCAAACTTGGGCTTTGTTGAAGTCAAGGTCTTCGGAATAAACATCTCTCTGGCTTTCACTACATGCAACTGTTCCCTTCTTTCCTACCACAAAAAGAGAAGTTAACTCAGTGGCCTAGCAGCCAAAGAGGACCTGGGATGAAAAGACAACTCCCATGGTTTGTGACTGGTTTTTCTGATCTGCCAAGAAGTCAAAAGGAATCCAGGCTCGGGGACCTATTAAAATGTAAAATGCCAATGTTTCTTCTGGATTCTCGTGAGAGATATTCACCACTGGGGTTTGAGTCAAGGGTTGTCAAACAGGAAGAAAGTGGACAGGCCAACCCAATCAGGTCTCACTTGGAATCGGTTTGCTCGTGGGAAAATGGGGAACCTCAGGCACTGCCTGTTTGGTTGGACAGAAAACCCCCAGCTGACTGACTGACTGAGACACACACACATACATACACACAGCACCAGTTTTTATAAACAGAACCTTGGAGAAGTGCCATTTTTGCATATTTCTAAGGAAAAACTTTGCATACTCTGCCAGTAAACCCCCACACAAGGCATTTCAATAGGCCAATTCTATTAGCCCTATGAAAATACTCCCCCCTATAGCCTGGTCTCAATTTTTCCTTCTAAACCACATTTCTGAGTCCTGGAGGAAGATAGAAGGGGGCAACTTAATCTGTGTGAAATGTTTTAATTTCCTTGCACTTCACTGTAACACCTTTGTATTCATCTCAAGTGCACCAGAACAGCAATTTGGAAAAAGGAGGGGCAAGTCACAGATCAGACAGCCCCAAGACCCGAGCCAGAATTCAGGCCACCCTGAATGAAGAAACAAGGTTTAGTCCCATCCCTGAATCTGGCTGGTTCTAGTTCTGTTCTAAGAGTGATCTCCAGCCCTGCCTCTCCATAGAAAAAAGCCAGTCCAGGATTTTATGCCTCATCTGCCAATGAATTGCCTGGCAACGTTAAAGGGGGAGGAAAAAAAGAACAAGGGACAATCATTCAGCTACAAAGCAGAAACAAACACTTCAGGTTTCTGTATTAACAGAAGGATCTTCTCCCATTGCGAGAATCACTGAATGGGTTTTATTAGACAGTTTATGTAAACAAGCAGGTCTTCCAGCACCGCACCAAGATTTTTACCTCTGCCGTTATTTGGGCTAGAGCAGGGCTGTCCAACCCTGGCCACTTTAAGACTTGTGGACTTCAACTCCCAGAAATCCCCAGCTAGTTGAAGTCCATGCTTATTAAAGTGGTCATGGTTGGATACTCCTGGTCTAGACTGATGCACAGTGAAAACTAAAAGCAATTCTGGACTGCAAATTAAAATTCCTGCTCCTATTAACTGAAGCCATTCTCCTGAATGAAAGAAAAAAAAATCAAAGAAAATGCAGCTTATGAACTGTTTCATCCTCAAGGGTTCAGAAAAGGCCATCAGGCATCCTCCAGAAACATCCAGGCTGAAAGATCTGGAGGGCACCCAGGAAGCTGCCCACAGATTAGAATGTGTGTGTTCGTGTACCACAGGATCTCACACTGCTAATTCACACAACTTCTTTTGTTTTCTTACAGGATAAATGACATTCATGTGCAAGTTTAGCTTTTTTTTAAAAAAGGAACCTTTAAACTCAACTCGAGAATCAAAAAATAAAGCAGGGCGATGGAAAACCCCCAAGGCTCCTTTCTTCCCAAGAGGGGTTTTCAAAATACTTTGCTACTTTAACCTGGTCACTACAGTCACATTGATAACCTTGTTAACTTGGATACAAAGGTTTTCTGAAATGCCCAGTATATGCTGATGGAGGAGAGGGGGGATGAATCAAGAGTCATCAAATCCAAACTGAATGTTTTTTTTTTTAAAAAACCCTCTTTGCAATCTTTTCTGCAGATTTCATGGGTCCCAAATGATATTTATCATGGTTGCAGACTGAGCTCTGCTGCAGAGAACAGCTGGGTGTGATTCAAGAGGGGAGGGCACACGCTTAATGGCAGTGTAACGCTTTCAAAAGGAGGGCAGTGGAAAGAAAGATGGAAAATTTTTTTTAAAAATACAGTCAGCCCTTTAAAATACGATGTGTTGATGAGCGGCTGAAGGACGCCAGGCCTTTTCTCTCATTTCCCAGAGATCACCCAGAAGTCTTTAAGGATGAGGCTGGGCCCAAACACCCCTTCAGGCCCAGCGTTATTCTCCAAAAGACAGGAGGGCATGATTGTCGCCCTGTGCAAACAGATCACTCACTGCTCAGTGCATCCAACGGCCTTTCCTCCTGAGCCCCATGCCGCCAGTCCAAGCACTCCTCCTCCTGCACAGGGCTTCAGTCCTCCAAGCTTCATGTGAGTGAAGCAGAGTGCACACGTTTCTTCCCTTGGAAAAAGCGACTTCCATTTGTAAGACATCCTTGCTGGGTGACCTTCTATCCCGGACAGTTCATAGCAATCCTTCTTCTTGGGGCGTTCTAGCTGTCCTGCTTCCCACTTGGCAAGAGGAGAACAGCTCAGTTTTCTACTCACAGCAGGAACAGAGTAGTCCAAAGCTAAGCTCCACTCGGGAGAGCCCCCCTTTTTTGGCTCACCGGATCAAGTAAGCCAAGCTCGCTCCTAGGCCAGCCACGCTTGCAAAAGCCACCAGAATGTTTCTGATGCTGCCTTCCAGGTCCTCTACATGGAAGAATTTAACAAAGCCCTCCTAAAAGAAAGAACGGCACCGTTAATGGCTGTGACACAGGCAGCAACAGCAGCACCTGGCAGCTTTAGAAAATGCCCAGAAAGCAAGCAAAGCACAGGAAAAGAGAAGTGGATTCCAGAATATGACCTCTATCTCAAACCCCTTCAGGGGAGAACTTAAGTCCTTATCATAGAATCCCAGAATGCCACCCCTCTAGAACCCCTCCTGGGAGAACAGGAAGATGGGTCATGCAATCTCTGCCTCTACAAGTCAAGGAAAACAAGCTCACATTTTGATCCTGAGTTAACATGAGGGAGGCCCCATAATCCAGGAGTTTAAGTTTTATTTTTGTGTCTGGACAACTAGCCTTAAGCACAGCTGAAGTTTCCACTCCTCTCCCATTCCCAGGCCTGTCAAAAGGAGGAACAAGCAAGAAAACCTCCCAAAGGCCAGGAATCTTACTCACCCAGGCATTGTGATGCAGCAGCCACTCTCTCTTCTCTGTCACCAGCACCTCCGTGATAATCTCCGCCAAAGTGCTGATGCCGCTTTCCTGATTTATGCTCTTCAAGTGTTTGGCAACAAAGGCACCAAAAGAAATGAGAGTCACAATTCGCCCCCAGTTTGTTATGCCATCGTTGAAAACTTGCGTTGCAACTTCAGACATAAGCTTCAAGTCATCCGCTTTGTCAATCTGCACTTTCCTCAGCATTCCTGAATTAAGAAGGGAAGGAAGGACTTTAGGCAAAGCACCACAGAAGGTTGAAGAGGGGACAAACATATTCTGGTTTTGTTTGGCCATTTCCCTGCGAGGGGGGGGGGGGGGGCAACCTCAGAATCATGGTCACTGCTGCTACAGTTCATCCAAACAGCAACTAGAACTAAAAGGAAACAGCAATTTTGTGCAGAGTATTTAACTCAGGCCCAGTGATTTCCCAAGCAAAGCAGGATGCAACTTGCAATTCAGACTAAGTGGTGCCACGTAAAAGGCAAAGGCAGAACTGGATTCCCCAGTTGATTTCAAAGCTTCAGGAAGTTTGAATTCAGGTGAGGAGAATCCCTGCGGTATCTTAGATTATTCAGAAGGCTTTAAGCTTCCCAGGAAGCAGGTGCTGATGAAATCGGCTACCAGGGAATTCAATGAATCAGCCAAATACTATTGTACTACAGGAGTGGAAACTCTTCCTCTGCCTGTTGTCACAGTCCTCTGCTTCAAAGCATGATGGCCCAGGATGTCCCACACTGTACATCAGCCTGGAAACCCATCAGCAACCATCCCATTTATTATCAAAACACCTCAAAAGCTGGCAAACTTCAAACACTTTGCTAGAATCACTCCAAAGATGAAGCACAACCAAAGGAAGTTAAAAAGCCCTGGCTAGCCAGAGAAGCTTCTGGTGGTGTTTTTTTTTAAACACCACCCTGTTTACAATGAGCTATTTTTCGCTTGCTGGGCCCAGCAGGATACGAGCCACTGATAAAGCTAATCTATAATGAGATTTTTTTTCATCTCTGCCTGCCTGCAAGGTTGCCCCCCTCCCCCACAGTACAAAGTGCAGTTTCCTTTCTGCTGCAGCCTGAGACTTTCACAATGACTGCTTGCAGCAAAAACAAGGGGGGGGGGGCAGAGAAAGAGAGAAGCCAGACTGCCCTGCAGCAGCCCTGGGCCACACACAGCTTCCCAGTCATCAGGGTGGGCTCCACCAGAGTTGCAGCTGCCTTCCAAAAGCCCCTTCCTCTTCATCTCTCCCCAGCAGGGGGCAAATGGGGAGGGGGGGGGAGAAAGTCCCTGAATATAACAAAGTCTATTTTACATTCCTTCCTGCATATCTTGCATCCTCAGTCCTCCCTTGCTAGTAGCCTTTTCAAAAGAATGCATTGCAGTTTTTTAACAATATTTGCACCCCTCCCAATCCCATCCCCAATCCTCCCTGCTTGCTGCCATTTTATTGGGGGGAGGGGGCTAACTAGACTAGCCTTCTTTTGCTTTTTCGGGATGGAGGAACCCCTTTTTTTCAGGGTGGGATAGACCAACCCTCTGGGTGCATGGCACTAGTTGCCCCCTCCCCAAATCCCATCCTCAATACTCCTTACTTGCTGTCATTTTCAAGGGGGGGGGGGGTTTACTAGATCAATCTGTTTGCATTGCAGTTTCTCAGTATTTGCTTCCCTTTTGGGTGGGGGGGCTAAGCAGACTAGACTTCTGTTTATGTTGCAGTTTAATATTCGCACCCCTGCAATCCCATGCTTTTCCATGGTGGGGGCTAACTCGGCCCATCCTGCTTGCATAGTACTTCCTCAGTATTTGCACGCATCCCTTACGAGGGGGAGACCCCTCTTGGACTACAAGCCCCATCAGGAGCACCAATGCAGCACTAGGGGGAGTACTGGGGGGGGGGGGGGTTGGCCGCCCACCTTGGAAAGCCAGCTGGTGCTTCTCCATGATGTCGTCACAGACCCTCCGCAACGTCTCCAGGGCCCGAGCCGCCGTCTCCGCCTCGGCGGGGCAGGGACCGAAGCGGCCCAGCAGGCCCTGCAGGAACTTCCCGCCGCCGCAGCCGTCCTGCTTGGGGGGCTCCTGGTCGGCCGCCTCTCGCAGGTATGAGGCCACCAGCTGCAGCGTCACCTGGCGCAGCGGGTCCCCGGGCGACGGCGGGGCGGAGGAAGAGGAAGAGGCGGCGGAAGGCTCCACTCCGGTCTCCGCCTCGGGCTCGCAGCCATCCAGCTCCTCTTCGGGGGTCGCCGGCGGCAGCGCCGCCTGGCTAATCAGCGCGCGCGCGTCCGCGTCCGGGGGCCCAATCAGCGAGAGGGGCCCTGCGCGCGGCCCTCCGCCAATCAGCGCTCGAGGCCCCTCAGCGCAGCCGGCGGGAGGCCAGCACAGACCCCCGCCCAGGCCTCCTCGAACGCCGCCGGGAAGGAGAGCCAGGCCGCCCTCGCTGCCGCCGCCGCCGCCGCCGGGGGACTGAGGGGCGGCTGGTGCCAATCCGGGGGAGCCGCCGCAATAGAGAACCATCGTCTTCTTGTTGAACATGGCGGCCGGCCTCGAGCGACGACTTCGTCCTGAGGGGAGTGGCGCGCGCACGGAGCGCCCGTTATAAATGCCGCCCGCGTGTTGACGTCAACGGGCGACGCCGGCGGAAGGGGGCGGAGCCATGCAGACGACAGGCGATTGGACCGATAGGAGAGAGCGAAGGAGGGCCGGGGACTCCTCCTGGTTTGGGGGGGGGGGGGGGGAGAGGAAAAATTCTGGGTAGCCAATCAGAGACGGGCTCTGATTTATTTATTTATTTTTTAATCCCCTTTCATCTTCCCAGCCAGGATGGACGGGCGCATTTTTGCTTTGGGAAAAGGGGGAGAAAGAAGAGAATGGAAGCGCCCTGCGGGACTCCCCCGCGTGGGGCATTGAGGCGGCTGATCCGCGCAGAGCGCGCTGCCCTCGGAGGCGAAGCAAAAGCGGATGGGAGATTTTCGGGAGGGGAAGGGGAGACAAGCGAAGGTCTGGAGTCCAGAGTTGCAGGGCGGCGCCCGAAGCGTCCTGGGTTGACCCCGACTCCCCCTCCTCGCCAGGTGGGGGGGGGGGGCGGCGGCATTGCAAGCCTGTCTTGGGGGGGGGGGGGGGGGGGTCGGTCTCATCCGGACTAGCCCAGGGCTGTCCAAGCTTGGCCGCTTTTGGGACCGGTGGAGTTCAAGTCCCAGGATTCCCCTGCCGGCCACACAGGAGGAATTCTGGGAGTTGAAGTCCACCAGCCTTAAAAGAGGCCAAACTTGGACAGCCCTGGGCTAGATGCTCTTGGGGAGTCCCTCCTCCTGCGAGGCAGAGGTCTGGGGTCCCCCCCCCCCCCCGTTCCCCCCCGCCCCTTTTTGGTCCGGGGTCCTTCCGGGTGGGCAACCCCCCCCCCCCCCCCCCGCCCTGAATATGCCCCACAAAGAACCCTGAGGAGAGCAACCCTCTCCTGCGCGATGGACAGCAAGCCGAACCTCAAATCAGCCAAAAGATGATGGGCAATGTCATCCCGCTTTGGGCATGAATGCCAGCAGGGTGACTTTTGAGCCAATTTCCTCTCTCCTGGCCCAGCCCACCTCCCAGGGCTGTTGTGGTTAAGGAAAACAGGAGGAAGGGGGTATTGGATACGTTCACTGCCTGATTTACAGAAAAAAAAAAATGAGAATAAAAGCAGGATAGCAATAAATAACAATTCTTGAGTAGAATTCAGCAGAAATGGCCCTGCCTGGCTTGGGAAACGAAAAGCTCAGCATCTTTCTGCAGCATAACAGGATGTCCAACACAGCCTCAGGGCAAATGATAGATTTTAAAAGTTTGTGCAATCCCCACGCAGCTGACTCCTTTGCAGGGACCCAGGGCTGAGCAGCCCACAAATAGGATCACCTTCACCGTGACATCACCGGGGCAAATGTTCCCCAGATGAAGCCGTTTGGGGTTGTCTAGACCAACCCACGAGGAGGGAGGCCTGGGTTTGCCAAGGATAAGGAGAATGAAATCACCCCTTCCAAAGCCTTAGGAACCAGGGACGGGGTTTGGCCCATTTCAAACCTCGGGAAACAGAGCTGGTTTCAAAAAAAAAAAAAAAAAAACCTGCTTAAGTATAGTGTTTTTTCCTTCCCTGATTCTCCTTAGCATGACATTATGGGAAAATGTATTTTTAAATGTTTACATCAAAAGAAAGAGCGTCAGCAAAAAAAAACTCAAAAGGCTTGACCCAAACCATTCTCCCCACACTGAGCCAAAGCAGACCGATCTTTGCCCTGAAAGACAGGCACTGGTGGTCTGCCTCATATATGTGAGGTGGTCTCTTCCCCGCCTATTTTCCTGGAGACTCCCAGCCCTTAATGGCTAAAGAAAGAAGGGACTGTATTCTGCAGAGGTGGAATTAATTTTTACAGATGTCTTCCGTGTTTCTCTTGTAAACCAGCCAGAGTCTTTGAAAATGGCGTCATGTTAAGTAATTGAAAATTCCCTCCCCTCAGTAAAGCCATTTTCACTGATGGGAAAAGGAGAAAAAAAAAACCAGGCCCATCTCTGTTCAAAGTCCACCCACTCACACTCCCCCCCATTGACTTAGAATGGAGCAAACCTGGTTACCTGACCTACATCCCAATTACGTAATCCCGTGTTGACCGATCCCTGGAGGTTATGTAAGAAATCTATTATGAAGCAGGACTTAAGAAAGAGGAAGAAAACAGCTTCTGGAAAGTACATCTTGTCTTCAGATGTCAGCAATACAACATCCCAGCCCTAAACCGTTGACACAGTGCCCATACAGTGTCAATCACGCACCAAGGATAACTCACAGCTGACCCAAACATCACCACACCACCAGCATTTATAAGGACGCAACCCAAAAGGTCAAAAACTGCACGAGTTTTTTTGTTTTTTTTTTTAAAGAAAGAAACTTGACGGGACAATACTTGGGGTTTCGTCAGAATGGGGTGGCCCGAGTTCCTAGTCCTCATTTCTTCAATGGAAAAAAAAGATCATCTTTACCGTCAATCTTGCTTTGCTCTATGGCTTTCCAGCAAGAGACTTTTGGCAGGATCTGAAAGCTGGGGTGGGGAGGGGGGGCTTTCCCTATCAAGCCCATCGACCATAGTGTTTTCCTGGCTGGGCTGTCCCCACCTTCTCCTCCTCTCGCCACATCAAAGGGGTGAGTGGGAGGGTAGAAGTGCAGCGAGGCTGTCAGGTGACTTTCCAAAAGAGGTCCTGCCCCAGATTTCTCACCAAAAGAGCCCCAAAGGGAGCTCCCCCCCCCCCCGTGGCCCTGGTGTTAAAAGTCAAGAGAGGAGGGATCTCTTCTGTTAAGGATCCAGAAGTAGATTTTAGACCAGGAGTGTCCAACCGTAGCCACTTTAAAGACAGGTGGACTTCAACTCCCAGAATCCCCCAGCCAGCCAGCCAACAACATCCTTGTTTTAGACCAAAGAAACACCAAGATGCCAGTGTTTCTTTAGCCCAGAATCCTCTACTATGCCAGCCTGACCTCCGTTCTAGCTTTTCATCCGAGATTTTGGCAAAGGGTTAGGCGGACAATCGAGGGGAGGAGACCTGGCAATACTCCGACCTCTCAGTCTTACTGAACGAGCTGCTTACAGATAAAAACTCTCTCAGGGGAAGAATTAGGGCTGAAATCAAATCCACAAGAAAGCCGGGACTCTGCCACCCAGATGGGAGAACCATGCAAGTTAGCCAGGGCAGCTGTGCATCATGGGAATCCGAGTGCTCCGGATCAAAGAAGGTTGGGTTATAGCTATAGCACTTAGGCTTATATTCTAAATGGTTTACAGAGTCAGCCTCTTGCAAACCCCAACAATCTGGCTCCTCATTTTACCCACCTCGGAAGGACAGAAGGCTGAGTCAACCTTGAGCTTGGTGGGATTTGAACCACCCAATTGTAGGCAGCTGGCAGTCAGCAGAAGTAGTTTCTCGTGCTGCACTTTAACAATTGCACCCCAGAGGCTCCTAATATGCCAAGCAGGAGCAATGTAGGGCTGCCCTAAAGGGGGGGGGGGGGGGGAGAGGAAGGCAGGCCGATCAGCCTAAACCCAGGAGCCTTTTTCTCCCCTTGGAACTCTTCCGCCAGACTGGGTGCCTGCCACCCCTTCCAGCAAACGTCCCCTCTGACCTCTGACCCTCCACACGTAAAGGAACCGCCAACTGGTGCCTGGAAGCCAGGTAAACAGCCCAGCCCGAGAAGGCACCTGGGGGAAAAGGAAAACAGTAATTAAACCTTCCAAAGCAAACAAGCCAGGTTTATACTGAAAACAGCGGTGGCTGGCCGAGCCCAGCTAAGAAAACACAAACCTTGGAGGAGGGGATTTGGGGAGGGGAGCCTGAGCGTCCCTCTACAGGACCTCGATGGGACACTTTGGCAGGCTCCCCAGGAAAGCACACACACACACACACACACCCCGGCAAGCTCCGAATTTGCCTCCGAGGTGGCTATGTTGGGGAAGGGGCTTCGGCCCAGCCCCAACTGCAAACAAACCCAACGGTCCAGCCCTTCCCACAATGCTCTGGGGCTCTCCCTTCCCACGCTTTGCAATGATCTCAACCTTTGGAAATGCAGAGGGGCCGTCCAGTCCACGCTGGGTTCCTCCCCCTGGATTTGGGAGTGGCTGAACTGGAAGGCCTCGTCCACCCCCCCATGGCCGAGGAGGGAACGACATGGCCAGCAAGCCCCCTTCACACAACTTCACACAAGTGCATGGCCCGCCTCCTTCGCAGATTCGTGCAGGTGGCTTAGTTACGAGCTTGGCGTGGTTTCCCCCTCAATTCCTCTTCCTGAGTAGACTTCAATTCCCTGAATGGCTCAGCCTGGGGGATTCTGGGAGTTGAAGTCCATACATTTTCAAGTGGGGGCCAAGTGGAGAGACTCCGCCCTGGAGGCAGGGGTTAAAATTAAGATAGAAGCAGGTATTTAATGACAGAAGTCAGCGAAACACAACCGCTTGCTTCGTACACCCGGCTGTGCCACCCTCTAAACTTGGATTTGTCAAGTTAGCTAGAGAGTAAACCAGGTTTCACACAACTCGCTAAGCCTCCGAGTCATGTTTGGCGAACTACAGTGGTTCACACAAATGCCCGAAGTGAAAAGCAACCCAGTAAACCACGTTAGCACCAGCTAACTGGGATTGCCCCCCCCCCCCCAAGAGGCCACACAACAGACATCGGATTCCTGGGTTGAAACAAGGGTTATTTTTATTGTTAAAAGGGGTTGTCACTCCAATGTCCACACCTGGCTCTTTTCCCTTTCTTTGTCACAGTCCACCACCACCCCAGGAATTGCTGGTCACCAAAAGCCAGAGAACACAATTCCCTCCCCTGCCCCCCTTTTCAAGAAGCAGCTTTGAAGCACCAAGCTTGGTTTGCGGGAAGGAGGAAGAGGAGAGCAGAGGGAGCACCCCTGATTTGGAAGTTGGGAGAGAAAGAGAGGGAGAGAATTATGTGTGCACGGTCATTTTTTTTTGGGGGGGTAGGGGTGTTGCAATTTTTTTTTGTTTTTTTTTAGAAAAAAGCAAGCAGCAGAAGGATGAAGACAATGAATGAATGAATATGAATATATATATATATATATATATATATATATATATATATATATATATATATATGACAGACTTGGGTCCTATTTACAGTATGGCTGGGACAGATGGCAGGCTCAGTGGGCTCCGCTCTGCAGGGCTCTCGAAGCACCACAGGGCTTCAAAAGGAAGCAGCTGTGCCTTGGGCATAAATAGGGGGAAGCAGAGACTCTACCTGGTGCCCCCATGGACACATCTCCCAGGGCTCCATGGACCACCCAGCAGGATGGGGGGGCTAGTCAAGGGGGCACCCTCCCGTGTTGCGATCCACCGAGCTCTGGGGCAGAGAGGGGAGGCTCCCACTTCCAAAATACAGGATTTTTATTCTCTTTTGGAGACAAAGTGAGGAACACAGACGGAGGACAGAGAGTGGGAAAGGTGGCCTGTGGACGTCCCCTTTCCCTTGGGCTGCCCAGAGGATCCTGCTTACTGTTTTAGCGGTTCATCCCTTCGGTTTCTGCAGCCAGCCGTCTTAATTGATGATTGGGGGGGGGGGGGGGAAGAAACTCCCTCTTCAGAGTTGTAGGTTTCTCTCCTTATTCCGCTGATCAAAGGGAAAACACTGTTGGAATCATCCTAGATGCTTTAAGTTAGGGATGTCCAACCTTGGCCACTTTTAAGATGTGTGGACTTCAACTCCCAGAATTCCGCAGCTGGCTGAGGGATTCTGGGAGTCAAAGTCTACACATCTTATAAGGGGGCTGAAATGGGATACCCCTGCTTTAAATACTCCTCTTTTTAAAGGCAGGCAAAGAAGAACTCCCCGTCGTGAATCGAGGCGGTGCGTTTCAAGAAGCCAAACATCCGGTCATCCCTCAGCACCTCCCCTTCAGAATTCGGGGCCCTCAGACTCCTTAGCTCCCCACGGCGTCAGCCCTTCCTCCTGCCTTGACCCACCATCCGCTGCCTCCAGGGCTCCCAAGGGCTGAGTTTCCGAGATGGGCGTGGGCCAGGCACCCACCCTTGAGACAAAACTGGTCAGCCATTGGCCCGGAAGCACGAGCAGCAGCCCCCAACAGCTCCTGGCCAATGCCGGCCGAGTGCCCATGATCCACTCCCAAGACGATCCCACCAGATCTCTTTTTCCTGCCCAAGAGGATTTTACATCCCAGATCTCTTTCCAAAAGGGCTTCACGCAGGCATGTTTACACCACGTCGAAGATCCGCACCCACCTGGTCTGAGAGACCATGGCAAACAGCAGAGAGGAAGGGGAAGCCCTTTCAATCTGGCCAGATGCCTGGACTTGAGACCTGGGAGGGCTTGCCCGAAGGCACGTCCTGGTTTCTATCAACCAGGGACCGTCAGAGCTTCTCTGCAGATGCAGGGGAGGTTGGACCTGGCAGCCGGCATCCGACGACGTTCCCGGGAAAAGCTTCTACATTTGGAAGACTTTTTTGCCTGTAAGCTCCAAGCTTCTAAACAGCTTCTCCAAGGCCTTGGAAGGGCCCTGCTTCTCCCTCAACCAGCTTTCCAGAAGTGGAAACACAACACCGAATTGTTGCGATTCTGCCCGCAAAGCCCTCTTCTCTCAAAGTGAAGCGGCTCATGGGCGTTTCAGATCGCTGGAGGCTGTGCAGCCCGTGGTTGTGGCGGATGGGTCTCGTCGTCCTAAAGGTATGGTGCCGCCATTTTAACTCTGCACCTGCCTCTTTCGGCTGCCCTTTGCAGCCTTCCTGCCCCCTCCGGAGCCAGCGATGAAGGATGAAGGGACAGGACAGAGCGTTGGCGATCTAAAGCAAAGCGGGTGTCGCCCCCCCCCCAAGAATCCATGCTGCACAGCCTGCCCACCCGCAGCAGCAAGAAAACACACACCAGAACGGCATACAAGTCCACGTCTTGGCTTCTGGCTTTGATTACTAGAGAGAGACCCACCACAATGGAGGTTCTGTGCGTCCCAACTCTGGGGTACAGCAGAGTTCAGTTCAGTCTGACAACGGAGAAAATAAAAACAGGCAGCCCAATTCCCCAACCCCCCAAATGGAAAAGAGAGAGAGAGAGAGAGAGAGGGACAGGGAGGGGGAGAGAGAGAGAGGGAGGGAGGGAGGGAGGGAGGGAGG
>BLBF01000081.1:10460174-10476870 GCA_015471245.1 Laticauda colubrina
AGAGAGAGAGAGAGAGAGAGAGAGAGAGAGAGAGAGAGATCCCTTCAGGAGAGCAGGTTACCCTGCCAGCTTGCTGGTGACGAGGGATGATTTTCTCTGGGGGAGATCCTGGGGCGTGGGGATGTGGTCACCGGTCACCAGGTTCTTGTCGGTACCTGCCGTTGGCAGCTGCTTGTTCTTGATTTTGGCTTTGGCCATGTTGTAATCTCCGGAGTCAAAGTACTTTTGCTGGAGAAGAAAACACAGGGTTAGATTTGGGTCCCAAAGGATGGAGAAGCCACCGCGAATGTGGGCCCAAGGAGAGGCTCCAAGGAAAGTAGAAGCCATTCAGGAAAGAGGATTTTGAGCTGCCACTTGGCACAAGGTAGGCCCGTCTAGATGCCAACCTCTCTTCCCCTCCTGCTGCCCCTTTCACCAAGTAACAGCTGCGGCCACCAATTCCTCCAAATGGGCCCTGCCTCCAATTGGCCTATTGTTTCCTTTAGCCCAGGATTGGGGAAGTCTGAGAGTTGAAGTCCACAAGTAACCAATGTTGCAGACTCCTGCCCTAGCCCACCTAGCCACCGACCAGTGCTCTCCCCTCTGCTGCTCCCATGTGCCACAGAGGGACTGATCTGGTTACATTCAGGCCAAAATATGAGCAGGCTTTGCCAGAAAACAGCGGAAACTCCAGAAAAGTTTCCAACCTATTCCTTTCAAATGGAGGTTTCCCCACCGGGTGGGAATCCTGCAAGCAGACACCAAGAGTCTTGGCAAGGCACGCTTCCAGCCAGGCCTGCCCCAGACACTCCACAAGGCAAGGCAGCCACCCATTCACTCTATCAGCTGCCACCCAGGCGGGTTTCGGTTTCTTTCCTGCCACCCTGATTTCCCTAGGCTGCTTTCCAGGAGAGGGGTCTCTGGGGGCTCACCTACCCCTTTCTGCAGCCTCTTCATTAAGAAGTCGGAACCCCCGGGCTTCTGTAGTCCTATGTTGGGATATTTGGCTTTTAATTTGGCCTCCTCTTCTTTCTCGGGGATGCCCATTTCCTTCTCCTGTGTGTCCTGAAAGAAAGCAAGGCACCCCAAAATAACAATAATCAAGAATAGCCATTAAGCCCTGCAGGGACAGAAAATACTTTGTGTATCAAAAGAGCCATCTCTGAGCTCTTTGAAGGGAGTTCAAAGCACAACACTGAAGAAGAAAGTTTTTGCAAAATTCCTAATATCTGCCTCTGTGCATTAAGCATTAGGAGGCACCTCCGTTGACTCTCACCCACTAATCCACCCGTTCCTTTTACGTTCTGGAAGCACCAGACCTTCCTCTTCCTGGGCCAGCTGGATATTTTTAGAATGCTGATGAACAGGAACCAAAGGAGAATAAATAAATAACTGGGTGGGATAAAAGGAAAAAAAAAAGACTGTCACACTTTTCAAACTCTTATCTGAGAGCCAATCCTACATTCCTGAACTTTCTTCCACCCCTAGAAGAATTTATCTTTTCTTTAAGCCATGCCAGCCTCTCTTAAGGTAACACTGGAAGAGATTGTGCTGATCTCAATCAATCCATCTTTTATGACAGTCACAGAGCAGCAAATAAAAAGATCATGAAAACAATAGCTTTTAAAAAAACAAAACACAGTAATATATTGCTGACCGGGTTGGGCTGATCTCAAATGAGCTTCCGTGGTGTGTGTGTGTTTTTAAAAAAATCAGATTCTTCTCATTACAATAGCTGGATCTCATCCTGGTATTATTTTCAGATGCTCACTCTTTACATTGTCATCTCTGCTGCCGCCGCTGTTGCTGCCAAGCCGGATGCCCTGTCAGTTATTCTTGCCTGAAACCGAAGCTTGCCAGGGTGAGCTTTGCAGGGATGCCAGCCCCTTGTGGTTTATTTGGAGCGGCCTGATGGGCCACATCATCTGCAACGTCTCTTCACTTGAACTGGAAGCCTTTGGGGCAAGGAGTTCAGCCAACCAGATCGGGCAGCAGATGGGGGGGGGGGAAGAGGGCGGCCAGGGAGGGTCTCTCCCAACTCCCAGCCCCCTATCCCCAGGTGCCAAATTGTTATCTAAGCTGCTGCCGAAGCTTAGGACAATTAACCAGTGGGACAGCTCGCCACCAGAAGCTGCGGGTTTTCAAGAAGAGACTGGACCTGGAATGATCTTGGGTCTCCTGCTTGAGTAGGGGGTTGGACAAGAGGACCTCCCAGGTCCCTTCCGACTCTCTTATTCTGTATTCTGAGCAGGGGGTTGTACTGGATAACCTCCAAGGCCCCTTCCGGCTCTGTTCTCCCGTTAAGATGCTCTACTCAGCCGGGGAGAAAAGGTTGGGCGAGGTCTACTGCAGCATCTCTCAACTTCAACCCCTTGAAAGAGGCGTGGACGTCAACTCCCAGAATCCCCCGTGGCCAATTCCAGGAAGTGAACTCCACCCAAGGCCCATTTGGAGAATTCTGGGAGTTGAAGGCTGCAGGTCTTCCTCTCTTTGGGGCCAACACCATGGGGAGGGAGGACTGGGGGGCAGCCGTGGCCCCTTTACTGCCTGTGGACTCGCAGAATTCCCCAGCCAGCCGTGTCCCAAGGGCGGGATTTCCCCCCCCCCCGAGCATCTGGGGCTACCCCAGGACCCATAATGCTCTCCCTTCCCCCTGGAAGAAAGAGCGCCCTTTTCCTCCAGGAAGAGCCCGAATCACCCAGCGGGGATGCACGGCAGGGCTCATCATCCCCCGCCTGGGGAGGGGAGTTCTCGTCCTTCCGCAAGGCGACAGAGGAGGCACTGCGCTTTCAAGAGGCGGCTCGGGTCGCTCGACACGCAACTAGCCGGCTTCCCACGCGCGACTTTCCCCAGCAAGGATTCACCATAAAGATGCGCGGGCAAGAGGGGGAAGCAATTCCAAACCGGAAGTTCGGGCTGCGGGTAGCCGCGCTCGCTCCTCTCTATGACCCTTCCCCCCCCCACGGGCCCGAACGCCGGAGAGCCCGCCGACCAATGAGCCCCCGGGCATTCCTAGGGTTTAGCCAATCAGGGGGCAGCTCGGCGCCGAGTGGCGGAACTGCAGACCAATCCACGCCGCCTGTTCTGCACACTTCCCCCACCAAGGCTGCTCGGCCCCTCCCCGTCCTCACCTGTTTCTCGACGCCGGTCTCGTCGGGACGGCTGCCACTGCCGCCACGCGTGTCCGACATGGCGAGGCGGGAGGAGCCGAGCCGGGCGGCCCGAGGAAGGCGAGGGTAGAAGCGCTAGGGCCAGGCACGGCCGGCGCCCTCTTTCCCGCTCGCCTGCCCGTCAGCGGAGAGCCAAAATGGCCGCCGCCTCCGCCGCCCCCTCGCTTCATTATTCCCCGCCCACGGGGAGGACCCGCGATCCTCGTAGCGAATCACCGGGCGATCGCTCGGAGACGGGAGATATGGCGGCCGACCAATCGGGCGCTCGGTTTCCAACGCAGGGATTGACAAGCTGTAAAAGGCGGGAAAAATATTCGAATTAGAGGGGCACCGCCCTCGACCAATAGGAATCGCAGAAGGCGGGGCAAACAGCCTCCTTGAGCCAGAGTCCATCAGGACATCCCGGCGCGGTGCTCCTGAGCATGGACAGAGTGCATCACCCACTTGCTCCCAAATGCATCCCCTGAGCACGAACAGATTGCCTCTGCAAGCCCAAAAGCACGTGCAGAGGGCTTCCCTCCCCCCTCCCCCGGCAGATGCCGAATTGCAGACCGGGCCAGGCTGAGGAAGCCCCCCAGGGCCCCCGCTCTGCGCCCCGGTCTCCCCCGCCCGAGAGCCTGCGCCTGGCTGCAGTCCCGGGATGGGCCGCCGGAGGGCGCCCGCGCGCTTCCAGGCTTGGTCCAGCCGCAGGACAAGCGGCCGGGGTCGCAGAGCGGATCAGCGCGGACCCCGCGGGAAGGCCGGCGGGCGCAGGGTGCGCGGGGCTCCCGGTGGGGGCGGGATCAGCCTTGGTCGCCCCTCCCCAACCCCGCCCACTGGCCTAATTATAACAGAAGGAAGGAGCTGGAAGGGACCGTGGGGGTCTTCTTCCCCCCCCCCCCCCCCCCCCCCATCAAGCAGGAGAACCTGCACTATTTCGATGAGTCTCCCTCGCCTATCCTGGTCTCTCCAGCCACGAATGGTGGTCAGTTTGCCCTGCCACCAAAGCCCTCTGGGGGTTGCAAAGGCGCAATGAGCCAAGGGGGACGGCCGAGGCCCCAACGAGGGCCTTTCAGCCCCAAAGACGCTGGGCGGGCAGAAGCTGCCTTTGGCTTCTGCATGCTCCCGCCCAGACCATGGGCAAAGGGCACTCCCCCCTCCTCCCAGGGGTCTCCACCGCCATCACTTCCCGGCATCAACAAGCATCCAGAAGACCCAAAATCTCACTGATCTCCCCCTCTGGTCACAAGCCCACTGGCTCCGCAAGGTGCCCTCCCTGTGTGGCTGTGCCTGATGGGACATGCTTGGCCCAGCCACAGGACAGGGAAAGGGGTAAACCACCTGCATGGCCCCACCCCTTCATCTGCATGGCCACGCCTCCTGCTCTTCCACCTGGCAAAGGTGCCAGCCCTTCGCTCTCTGGGAGCTGGGCCAGGTTTAGGATGGCATTGAGGGGAGGAGGAAAGGACCTGAGTCTGGAGTGGGGGGGGGGGGGCAACTCCATAGCTGCTGCTTTAAGAGAGAAGCCCCCCTCAGCCTTTCCCCCCCCCTTGCCCCCATTTCCCCCATACCCGGTGGGGATCAGCCATGCGCTGCCTCCCTGAAAGGCTGGCAGCCCTGCAGACGGGGTGGGCCAGGGCTGGAAAATGGCAGGGCGCATTGATCGGTGTCTGTCAGCTTCTCCGGCACAATGGCCCTGCCTCATGTCCAGACACCGCACCACCGCACAGATCAATGGGGAACATCAATACTGCCAGAGTTGCGTGGCCGCTATGGCAACGGGCGAGAGGAGAACGAAAGCAGCGGGTTGGGGGCTTCCAAGTTCTGGGCTGGGTGGGTGGGGGGAAACGTGCTCGATCCACCCTCTCTGCCCACTGGGAAGGCCAAACCGGATGCAAGACCCCCCATTTATCTATTGGGGGGGGGGTTGGTGCCTTTCCTTGATCAGGTGGGTCGCTCCTTCCTTGCTGGATGATCCAGGGGGGCTAATCATGCATTGGAGGGGGGGGTCTGCTGGCTTCAGGGGCCAGAAGCGAGAAGGTTCTCCGGGTGGTTTTGTACCTCCAAAGGCAAATTTCACACCCAGCACCCCAATGCCCAAAGGGTTGGTGTTTCGCCTGGAAATAAGCCTCAGCCAACCAAAGAACAAACATGGCATTGTTTAAAACTTGTCTCTGCTCTTCAGTGAAACCTCCCAGGATGCTGGCGAAGCTGAAACGGAATATATATATATATGTATGTATGTATGTATGTATGTATGTATGTATGTATGTATGTATGTTTTTTTAAGCTTTCGCGGGTACTTACATGTGTGCTGTTCAGCTTTCTTCGGGTATTATCCCACGTCATTATAGTTGTGCTTTTAAAGTTGTAGCAACGTTTCAGCAGAATCTCATCTGCCATCATCAGGCTTCTGTGTGTGTGTGTGTGTGTGTGTGTGTGTGTGTGTGTGTGTGTATATATATATATATATATATATATATATATATATATATATATATTCTCTTTTCTCTATACACACACACACATACATACACACATACATGCTTGCAGGATATATATTTTGCCTTGCAGGAAAGAGGCTGCACGGTTTTTTAAAAAATAATTATTAAAAAACTATGAAATACAAAAAGTTAAAATATGCAAATATACAAGATTGAAAGACAAAAAATTATACAAATAAATGTCACAACACTTTCTATGATAGAACTGATTTAAATTTTCCTTCAATACATTTGATAGTGAGTTAGGTATTTCATAATATTAGGTGGCAATTATTTCTTATATCCTATAGGTTATCTGTTGTTTATACTCTATAAAATATATACGTGCTTTTCTCGTTACGTCAATTGGAGGAGGCTGCAGTTTCAAGCGAGCAAGGAGAGAAAAGGAGGAAAAAAAGGGCCGTTTGGTAGCCTGCTGTGTGTTCCTCCCCCCCCTCCAAGAAATGACTTTTGAGGTTATCTCTGGGACTGAAATCTCCGGTCCGCGGCTGTCCGCAGCCTTTCGGCAGATCTCTGACCGTTTTCTGGCACAGAGACCGACACGTTTTAAAATAGATTGAGGGGCCGAATAAAATCTGTCAAGTCTTTTAAGCTCCTTGGGGCCGAGTCGGTGGGTAGATTTACTCGAAATGGCTTTGAAAAAATCAATAGGACTGCAAGGAAGGAAGGAAGGAGAAGACGAAGGACCAAAGCCGCCTCTTTCTCTCTTCTCTCCCTACCAATCTTTGGCCAAGATGCTCCTCAAAACTATGAGGCTCAGGGACCAACTGATCCTGTCTTGGGATCCCACCACCACCTCGATCTTCTGCCCTCTGGCTGATCCCAGTGAGGAAATGTTGGGGAATCCCTGGTGGGTTGCAGCAGCTCTGAAAAAGCCCTTTCCAGTCTCTCCTCTTTTTGCACTTTCCTGGCGGCATCCATCGACGTTTGCTGATAGTAAGCCAGGAATCAGGGTTTGAAAGGAAGAGAAAATAAAGGGGAGGATGAGGAAGGCGCCAAAGCTTTGGCTGTGGAGCTGACTGACCCTGTTCCTCTCCTATTAGACAAGCGGGTGTTAAATTCTGATTAGACTGATGAAAAGGCCTGAGTGATTTATTTTGCTTTCTGCCCTGGCCTCCCTAGCAGGGCTGTTGTGAGGGCATTAAAGGTTTTTTTCTTGAGGGAAAGCCCCTTGGCTTCCCACCTGCCCAACAACTCCCACCTGAGGGGGTTTGGCAGCATGTGCTGGGCTAACATAAAAGTTTAAAAAGCCCAAAACCGACCAGCGTCGTTGTGCACAGCGGCCCTCCTGCTTTCTCCACGCAAAAGTGTGTTTGCATGTGCCAGAGAGAGAGAAAGAGAGAGAGGAGCCCGTGTTGCAGTGTGTGCCACATGGGCGAATCTCCCGCCCAGCTTATTGATTGGGGCTGCATTGATCTGCTGGAAGGGGCTGGGGTGGAATAAGGGGGAGAGGAAAATCAATAGCCACGCGGCAATAGGCTTCTCTGCTCCCTGGGATGCGTTCGCTCGCTCGCTTGCACGGCTGTGCCACATTGTTGGAGCCGTTTTTTAATTTGCCAGGAGGACAAAGTGAGTGTGTAACGCACGCGTAGGAGCCTGTGCCACATTTGATTGTGGGTTTGAGGGGGCTTTTTGGAAATCAGAGGGACAGGCTGGCCTCGTATCGGCACCGGGGAAGACCCCTCGGCTTCGTGGCATCACGCTGGAGCCGGGCTCTCTGCCATCGAGGTGCCCCTTTCCAGGACTGGCATCGCAGAGGTGAGTCTGGGGACCCATGTTCCTTTCCCCTGGCAGCAGCTAGGCCATCCTACCCAGGCCTGGCCGTCCAGGCACAGCCAGGAGGGGGCGCCCTTCCTGGTGCAAACCAGGGGGGGGGTTCGAAGCCAAAGGCCCAACCTGGCAGCTTTACGGATCCAAACGCAGACCAGGTGGGCAGCAGCATGCCCATCTCCCCAATCAATAGAATAAAACAGATTTCAAAAATAAATGTAAATTAAACAAAGGGGTCCCCCCCCTTAAAGAAATCCGAGGGCCGAGAGTTCCCTGCATGCAGCGAGCGAGAGATGCCGCCTGCACAGTTTGAAACAACTTTAGCGTCCGGGGCACAGCCGGTCCAGGCGATCTGGAGGTGGTGTGTTTGTCGTTCCGAGTTGTGGCCCCTTTTGAAGCTCTTCCCACTTCTGCATGTTGCTTGCAGTGGGGCTTGGGGCACTGTCAGTGTGCAGGCCAGAAGTTACCGGTTTTGCAAATAAATAAGACAAAAGTTGTGTTTAATCCGTGACCTAAAAGGAATTTTCCTTGTTTTTGCATGGTGTAAGAGATGGAAATCCTTCCAGGCCACTTTGGAGTGTCTTAGGGAGCAGCAACACACCTCTTGTGAAAGGGGCCACGCGGGGGCCCTCCCTCTCCCCACCAGGTTGCAAGAGAGGATGCTGGGAGTTGTAGTCCTGAATACCTGGTTCAACCCATCTCCATAGCCACCGCTTGGATGGCTGCAACCTGCTCCTCTTCTCCAATACCAACTGGTCCAAAGGGCACCAGAGCCTTCCGGATTCACAGAACGCCGGGCGCGAAGCGTGCCGTGAAACCCGGAAAGGTGCATCTTGGCGCCACCAAAGGTTTCCCCAATGCAAACCCAAACCCGAAAACCTTGCTTGCTCACTTGGCTTCTACTTGCAATGGGGGGGGGGGGAGGGGGAAGAGGAAGACCAGCTTTTTATTTATTTTTAAGCAGTGGGGGGGCTGTCTGCAATGCCCTCCCCCCCAAAAGCACCTCCTGAGCGGAGGGGGCTCCTCCCCAGATCAGAGGCCATCTTCGTCTCCAAGCCCTCCGCCTTCTTCCTTCCCCCCCCCCCATCCTGCACACACCTCCGCTGCCAACACCCCATCATCATCTGTAAGCTGAGGTTTCCATGGTTACGCCTGATGTATTGGGCTATTGATCAGCGCAGCCGAAGCCGGCTGTCCACGCAGAGCCCTGCTGCAATTCCTCCTCTCTAACCATAGGCTGAAATCAATAGCAGACTCTTGTTTATTCCGGATGAGGATTCGTTGGCCTTCTTCTTCTTCTTCTTCTCCTCCTTCCCCTCCTTCTTTTTCTTCTTCTTTCCTCCTCCTCCTCTTTTAGTGCAGCTCTCTTCTCCACTTTCCTCCCCCATTCCGTCCTCCTGGCAGAGCATTAGGTTAGGGAGGGGTCACTGCAGGAGCAACCAAAAGGACAGGGAAATCAGGGTGTTTTTTTAAAAATATATATATTATTATTACTATCATCATCATCATTGTTGTTGTTGTTGTTATTATTTTGCTCCATTTTGCAGCCAAAGTCAGCAGCAGGTGTTGAGTGCTGGGAGAGGTTTTCAAGTTCCTAGTCCCCAGGAAGGCAGGCATGCTTGAGGAAAAGAGGGCAGAAGGGCCTGCCCTGGAGGGGGGGCAGAACTTTACTGGCACTGAAAAAAGGGGACTCAGGTCTGTTTTTTGCCCTTACGATCTTTGTAGCGTCCACAAGGGGTCAAACTCCAAGGCGCTCAGCAAATGGTTCGCACTTACAACGGTCGCTGTGTCCCATCTGATCCCCCTTTGGCGGCCCTCCAACGAGCAAAGTCAAGGGGGTAAACTGGATTTCGTTCAACCAAGGGACTAGCTTAACAGCTGCAGTGATTCACTTAACGTCTGGGTCAAGGAAGGTCATAAAACAGAGGAAAGCCCTTTTTAGCAAATGTCTCACTTCACGACATGAATTTTGGGCTCGGCTGTGGTCATTTTAAGTTGAAGCCTGCCTCTAATTGCCTTTAGCCCCTCGAGCAAAAGTATAAAGGCAGGAGGGAGAATTCTGTGTGTGTGTGTGTGTGTGTGTGTGTGTGTGTGTGTGTGTGTGTGTGTAAGAAACAAGGGCCACGGGGGGGGGGGCTCCCCCAACATCCCTGGGCACAGATGCATTACTGTGCATCTGAGCCTCTTCTGGCCGGATTGTAATTAGCCCCTTGGCCAGCCCCTCAGGCCTGGATGGGAACTGCTGACCTTTAACCCCTCGGACAGCCCTGGAGGTCACTCTGTGGCTCGATCTGGGTCCTCGCCTGCTAGGGAGGTTTTTTTTTTTGCAGAAACAAAATATCCCGAACAAGACACAGATTTTTTGAAGGCCCCATTTTCTTGACCGCAGAAACTGGATTCTGGCATTATCGGGAAAAGAACTATTTGCCCCTTGCAAACCTTCATTCCCACTCAGCAAATCCTGGAATGGGGGAAAAACCTGGAGGAAGTTAGAATTAAAAAATGTGGAGTTTTCTTCTCTGTTTTCCCTTCGTTTCTCTCCCTCTGCCACAAAGAAACTACTTCCAGCTCTTCCCATCTCACTTTGGTAGCTTTCCAAGAAGAGATTGGACCCTCATCTGTCAGAAATGGTCTAGGGTCTCCTGCTTGGATAGGTGGGTGGGTTGGATTAGATGACCTCCAAGGTTCCCTTCTGACCCTGTTACTCGATTCTATTCCTCCTGCCTTGCTTGCCACATACAAATTCACCATTCCCCAAAGATCAGGCTGCCACCGCTGACCCACCCCAGTTGCTTCGAGCCAGCCGAAGAAAACAGCCAACAAAAAAAACCTAAAAATAAAGCGGGGGGGGGGGGGGGAGAGGCGGCCCAAACCCCAGAAACCAGGAGGAGAAATGGGCCGGGAGAGCCCCTTTGCAAAGCCAGGTTCTGGCATGAGGGCCAGAGATCTTGGACAATGGAGGACGAAAGGTGGTTGGGGGTTGCAGGAAGGGGCTCACCTGCCTGTGGCCCCCCTCCCCATTTTCCAGGCCGCCAGAAGGGAGGGAGATGGGGAGCTGAGGGAGGGAGGCGCACGGATCCCTCGCCAAAGCATCGATCTGACTTCAAGGGGCGGCATTTTCAGCCCAGCCCGGCAGCCTCGGACAAACCCGCCTTCCCCTCTTCAAAGACCAGATCAATCCGGGAAAGCAGAACCCGCCGTCCTGCGCCCAGCCTGCCTGAAAAGAAGGGTCCCCCACCGGGAGGCCAAGCCACGGCCTCGAATAAGCCACGATCATTTGGATGAAAGCCACACAGAAAGCCCAGTGATGGCAGAATCCCATCTTACGCCAGGCCAAAGCTCAGCAAACCCTCCCTGCGGGGGTGCCGTTCACATTCCCTACGCAGCTGGCCCTGCAACAGGGACTAGCCCCTTGAGTGTCCCACTGCATGACAAAGATCTCAAGGCAGCTTTGAGAGCGAGGAGGGGGAAAACCTCAACAAGGAGAAGACTTGGAGAGGGGACTGACCCCAGAGCGGACAGAAAGACCCAGGAAGGGCCTGCAGAGGCTCCGGGTTTGAATGGCGGGCTGGCCGGCCGGCCGGCCTTCTTTACGTGGCCCAAGAGAGGATGTTAAAGGAAGGGAAACTACATTTCACTCCCATGGCTCAAATCTCGGTCTCCACCTGGCCCACAAACCCTCTGGTCAAAGACAGCCATCCCCCCACAGGCCCACTCTGCAAGGCCGTTGTGGCCCCCAGATGAGACTCCAGTGACTGGCTCATCTGGATGGCCTCTGATGCCCCTCTGCAGCCAAACCTCCCCATCCATCCCTGGCTGGCTCCATGGGAGCCCAACTTTTCTCCCTCCCCTCTGAGAGGACCCAAAAACCAGTCGTCCCCCCCCCAACGATATGGAAATGGGCCCGTGGCTGCTGCTGTCTATTTATTATCTTTGCAATCGATAGGGCCGGTCCTCGGAGCTGGCCGGGGTCAGCCGTGGTTGCCTTGGCTACCGCAGCATCAGAGGCCAGTTGGTTGGGCAGCACCCGGGGAAAGAGAGGTCACTTCAGTGGGGATTTTGGGGGGGAAGAGAGAGGCCAGGCCAGGCAGCGCAAGGAAAGGGGGCATCCGGGAATAGCCTAGGAAAGTCTGCCCAACGACAAGGGTCAGAAGGGGCCTAACATCTGGCCGAGGAACCCAGAAGTTGTGGGAAGAATGAGAAGGACCCACTGATGCTTGCAAAATGGCCAGCTTTTAGGATGCTGCAGCTGGCATGGATGGAGATGGGCACTGCTACCGCTGGTTGCAAATGAAACCTCCCACCTCCTTTCCTTTCCCACTTCCTTTGCCCTCTTCTGGGGTGTGAAACGGGAGCCCCACCCCACCCCCAGAAGCAGGGGCAGCTTTGAAGGAGATGAAAAAGCGGAGGGTGAAGTCGACGGGGAGGTTCACACAACCCCTTTCGGGGCTCCGGGAAGGGAGAGAAACTTGGAAAGGAGGACTGGCAAAGGAAGTTGGATGGTGACCTGCTGAAGGGGGGCAGGATAACTAGATAACTCCCCATCCCAAAAAGGAGGGAGGGACCCCAATAAAGTGATTGGGGTGTCCCGAGGAAGGAAAAGGCCTTTTAGAGGGGTTTAAACCCCCCACCCCTTTTTTTTTTTTTTTTTTTTGGAGATAGCTTCTTTTAAGCCAGAGGGGGAGAATGAGCTGCAGGAGACCAGCAAGCCAGCCCAGAGCCCTCGTGGCGAGATGACTAGTAGGGAGGAGTCCCCTCTAAGGGAAGGTAGCTGGAGAGAATGGGTGCTGTAGTCCAAGAACCAGGGACTGGGAGAAGATGTGGAATGTGGAGGGGAAATGCACCACACAGAAGATGGAGGAAGGAAAGAGACTGATTCCTAAAGGCCAAAATTAGACTGAAAATAGGATTAGCCCTCTGGGTTATTATTGTGACCCATTGCTGTGTGCAAATACACGAGAGCTTAGTGCATGCTTGTCACAGATTCCAGCGTCTCCCGAGAACAAAGTGCACTCAGTTCTGAAAGAGAACAGAGTCAAATAAAATAAAATGGGAAAGAATAGAATGAAATTAGAATAGAATGGAATAGAATAGAATAGAGGACAGGACAGGACGGGATAGAGCTGGAAGGGACCTTGGAGGTCTTCTAGTCCAGCCTCCTGCCCAAGCAGGAGACCATCTGGTATTCCAGACTGGTGTCCATCCAATCTCTTCTTAAAAACCTCCAGTGATTGAGGGCCCACCATTTCTGGAGGAAAGCCGTTCCACTGACTGTCATATGTCAACCATACGACAACAAAGAGGAACACAAGAAAAAATACATCAGCGGAAAGCGAAATAAACGAATAGGCCTGTTTGCCTGTCAGCCTCAGAGTGGGGCATCTGGAGACCTCTGCAAACGTGTCCCTCAAGGAGAAGGAAACTGAAATTTAACTGTATTCTTGGTGGTGGAATTTCAGGAGAAGAGAAAGGGAGGGAGGGAGGGAGGGAGGGAGGGAGGGAGGGAGGGAGGGAGGGAGAGAGAGAGAGAGAGAGAGAGAGAGAGAGAGAGAGAGAGAGAGAGAGATATGCTTTAGGGCCCTGCGTAAAAGGGATGCAGGATGGCCGGAACCCAGTTTCTTTCTTTATTCTTCCTTCCTTCCCTCTCTCCTCCTCTCCTAAATGAAGGCTTGGTTTGCTGTCTTTGCTAATTTGCAAATCATCTCTTCTCCTTCTCCTTCTTCCCCTTCTTCTTCTTCTTTCTTCCTTCTTTCTTCCTCCTCCTCCTCCTCCTCCTCCTCCTTCTCCTTCCCGATCTAACTTTCCACTCTGGAAATGCTCATATCTGGTTTAAGGGAATAATTAAATTGCATTGTCAAATGAACTGATCTGGGGGATTTGTTTTCATTAGCTGATCCTTGGGCCAAGGGAGGGAAACGCAGCCGCTTTCCCAGGGCCAGGGAGGAAGAGAAGGGGGGGGGGGGGAGACCAGAGGATCCTCTTGACTGAATCTATTAATTAGGAAGCTTCCCATTAATAGGGCGGCTACGAGCCCCACACGGACTGGATTATGGGGAGGGGGGTCTGGAGGCTGTGACTGCATGGAGCACATCGGGCAGCAGCCCCCTCTGGATCACCCCCTCAGCTCACCCGGGGAGAAACTAGGGAGGGATGGACCACTTCATTGAATTATCTGTGTGTGTGTGTGTGTGTGTGTGTGTGTTGCTTTAAACATGGCTCTGGGGAAGTTCTGTACAGAGATGGTTCTGACCTTACGACTGTTCATTTAGTGGCCATTTGAAGGCCCTGGAAAAAGTGACCAGGGGGTCCTCGCACTGATGACCGTCACAGCCTCGGGATTAAAATCCAGGCGCTCAGCACCCAGAATCTGTTTTTGACCAGGGCCGCTTCATCTTCCCAGCTCCAAGATGCAAATTGAAAGAGGCAAGCCGTTTAAGGAGCACATGGTTTGCTTTAACAGCGGCGGTGATTCACTTAACAACCGCCCAGCTTAGCCACCCACATGGACCAGCCACATGGGCAATGTCTGGCAAGAAAAGGGCTCCAGGGCTGTCTATGTCAGCTGGGGATGATGGGAAGAGGGTGGATGAAAGAGGCCGCCGGGGAAATTTCTTTCAAGAAGAGACTGGAGTGCCATTTGTCAGAAATGGTGTAAGATCTCCTGCTTGGGCGGGTGGGTTGGACTAGATGACCTATAAGGTCCCTTCCAACTCTGTTAATCTGAAAATGGGCAACCAGGTCGAGAGAGCGAAGGTTTTGGAGTTCTTGAAATGAGGGGGTTACTTTGGTTCTCATTCCCAACTTTGCATCCCTGCCACGCGTCCATGTCCATTTATACCCCCCCATGATTCAACCCTCTGGAGTTAGGGATGGGAAATTGTTTGTCTGCAAAGGCCGTGGGTGGGGATGCGATTTAGGGGGCACCAGCAGGAAATGGCAGTGGGGAAATCAGGAAGGGCTCAAGATGTCACCTTCTGCGTCACTGTTCTCATAATCCTTTCCTCACCAAACTTCATTTCAACTGACCAACTCTTAGCGAAGGAGGCATCCTTCCCCCAGGAAGGAAGGGAGATTCTAAGGCAGGGAATTGCCTGGAAAACCTCTCCCTCCTGGAGGCTGGATGGGCCAACCCCACGCCTTTCCAATTCAGAGGTCAAGCTTCGATCAGGGCCAGCAGAAATGCCCATTTCCCATCAGCTATGGGTGCTGCAGGCCCTGAAAATGGGTTTATGACTCAAAATGCAATTCCTGACTCTAAGGATAACTTTGGAAATTTCGAGTTGGGATTCATGATCGGCTTAATTTGGCAGCTTTAACTTCTCCGGCTTTCTAAGCCCAGGAAGGGTTGAGAGGCTTTCAGACAATGAAGTCTCCAAACCTTCATCCAGGGCTCATAAAATATGGGAAATGCATCTCATTGATTTCCTTTGATGTTTTATTTCGACAGCCAGGCAGGCGTGTTGGATAGTCTCTTCCCGAACCAAAGACAGGCCGGACACAAGGTATTTTACACTCCATTTCCTTAATTTCCTGGCGTTTTCAATCCCTTCAGATTGAAAGTTAATTGGTAAGGGGGGGGGGGGGGGGAAAAAAAAACCTGACTGATTTGGGAGCTGATTTTGATTTGGGGAGATTTTCTTTCAGCTCCTGCCTCTCAGGCAGCTCAAATCTAAAATTAGAGAATAATTGCTGCATTCTGCATCCAGCCGTCGATATACTGGGGCCCAACTTAATCTATTTTGAAAGACAGAAAGAGAGGTCTTGCTTATTTTTCTGCAACTAATAAACCTTTGCAGAAGCTTCTCCATCAAGCAGACTTCCAAAATGAAGTATATTAAAAGTATCTGTTGCTCGGTATTTAAAATTACCACTTTGATTTCTCAAAAGATAGAGAAAACACAAACTCCAAAGAGAACAAAACAAAAAAAAAATCATTTTAGTATTGGAATAAAGGTAATATCCTTCTAACCACCCAATCTGTTTTAAACTTTCTTCTTTGCCCTCAATTTTTTTTTCCTCAAACGAGGATCAGGGTAATATTTTAAGTGTTTGTGTATCTGTATCTCAGATGGAATCAGGAAGGTTGAGAATCTTTGACATAGTTTTGATAAAAGCAGGATATGATTGAAGGTGGGAGATTGCAGGAAAGGAGTCTTCAGCATTGCAAATTGAAATGTTTGCCGTTTCTTAGTTCTGATGCCCCACAATTTGAATTTGGTGTTTTCAAGTGGGAAAACACGAACAGTGTTGCATGCAGATAGGGAATTCTGGAATCTTATGTGATTTATTAGCTTGCTTTGGAAGTGTGTTTTAATATTTGCAATATGTCAGATTTGTTTAATGCTTTGTTCCTTAATACCAGCGGCCCCCACCCTCCAGAAGATTTTAATACCTGGTCTAAGGAGAATTAAAATAACAGAATAACAAACCCAGAATGATTTCTTTTTTCAAAACAACAACTGCAAGATATATAATATTGCTTATCGTAAGGTTTGTTAAATAAATAGAGGCTCTTTTTCTTGCACACTTGATAATATCCATGTTTTTGAGCCAAATCAAGGAAAAAAATTCAGCGGTGTTTTCATTGTGATGGTGAAAGAAAAGGAAAAAGGCATCAGGCATGTTTAGAAATCTTTCTGATATGGACAAGGATGAGGGTTCTTTTTATATAGCAATCAATAAAGAGAAAGACGGATCAATAAAGGAAAAGGGGGTTGAAGGGAAGTGGGAAGACCTGCTTGCCAGTTAATCAAAGTATTATTTTTTTAATTTTAAAGCAAGTCGCATTAAAAAGCACCATCTGACTCTTCCTTTCCGCGCAACAATTAGAAAAATTATTCATAATGTACTGCTCAGATGTTTTGATCGCTGCCTGTTCATGCATTATACATACTTTACTCTGAAGTAAATTTTATAAATTCAAGGAGCCTTCATTCTCCAGCTCTGGGTTTAAGGTTAATAATTTGGTTTCCCACTCCAAGCCCTGATCTTTACAAATAAAATAAAAGAAATTGAGCGCGTGGAGTCTGCTAGATATTTCCGTGCATGTGTGTTATTTTAAAAAAACCGAATGCAGTAGAATAAATTCAACTTGGCTTTAGGTTTTATAAGGCCTGGCCTCACACATGCACACAACCACACACATATATACACATACACACAAACGCACGCCTCTTGCTACCATCAGTAATAAAACCCTGCTTGCAATGTCAGCTGAGATAGAAATAACAACAACAACAACAACAACAATAATAATAATAATAATAATAATAATAATAATAATAATAATAATAA
>BLBF01000081.1:10476880-10488725 GCA_015471245.1 Laticauda colubrina
AATAATAATAATAATAATAATAATAATAATAATAATAATAATAATAATAATAATAGGGATTTTTACAAGTCCAGAGTGACAAGTCAATAAATGTATGGCTTTGGTAAAAGGTGATGGTACCACAGAAATCTTGGGGAGTTTGAGGGAGGCTAGAAATAGGAAGGAAAAAAGAAGAAGGAAAAAAATAATCCCTGAGATTGAATCTAAATATCTCAATTTCAGCCAAAACTGGAGAACAAAAAAAACAAAAACCACATACTTTTTTTGTGTTGCAGGCAGAAAAAAACAACAACTAAAGATGCAGAGGTGTAAATTATTTATCCAGGTATATTTCAATTGCCTTTCAATTCAATTTCCCTTTTCCTCACTTGTTTTCTTCCCAATCCCACCAGCCCCCTGCTTTTCCGCCTGCCAAGCAGTGGCAAATGCGGGGATTTAATTCAATTTCACCCTCTTCCGCTTCCCTTTATCTGTAAAGTAAACTTCATTGGGGCAAAAGGCTCCTGGGAATGCTTCAAATAAGGTTAATCAAGTTAAAACATTTCTCCCTCCCTCTCCCCTTCGCCCACCCGGGTTGCGGCGGCTGCTCTGGGTGGGCTGCGCGTGTTTTACACCCCCCCCCTTTAGAGTCCTCCAAAGAGTAACGGGGGGGGGGGCCCGGGGAAAAAGTTCCCCCCCCCCCCGCCCCCCCCCCCCCCCCCCCCCCGTGATTTTGCTTTGATGCAATGGAGCCGCGGGAGGAATTCGGGGAAAAGCAAAAAGAAACTTTTGGGGAAGGCAGCCTCGGGCCCAAAATCGGGGTTGCAATGAAGGCAGGTAGCAGCAATGTGCCCTCCAAATTTCCCCCCCCTCCCCTTTGAGAGAAAGGAGGAAGGAAGGAAGGAGGGAAAGAGAGAGAGAGAGAGAGAGAGAGGAGGAAAGATAGGAAAAATAGGAGGAAAGAAAGAAAGAAAGAGAGAGAGAGAGAGAGAGATGGGTTATCCTACTTAAAGGGGAAAAGGCAAAACAGGTGCCTGTGGGGGTCCAATTTAGAGGTGTCCCCCCCACCAGGGCCAAATAGCGAAACTCCTCCCCTCCCTGGGAGTCTCCGTGGAAATATTCGGGGGGGGGGGACTTTTGATTCCTGCACCCCCGAGATGAGCTCCCAAATGGGGCTGCTCGGCTCAGCCTGGGCCCCCCTCCCCTCGGGGCAGGGTCTGTGATGGGGGGGAGGGGGGAGCCTTCGCCTTGCAACCTCTTTCCCAGCGACATGCTAGGGGGGTATTTTTTTGGGGGGGGGTGTGGGGGTTGCAAGGGCAGCCGGGACTTTGAAACCCGATTTTTATCGTTCAAATAACGGGGTCTTCCTCTGCGGGAGGGGCTCCCGGGCTGCCCCTGGGGCCACCGGGAGGGGAGGGGGCGGCTCTTGCGCCTTTTGGCCCGGCCGCGCTCTCAGCGGCGCAGAGGAGGGTCCGGTTGCCCTCCCCGTCTCCTGCGAGGCCGGCGGGCTTCTCCCGGGCGCACGAGCTTCGCGTCCCGGGCGGGCAAATGTCCGAGCCCAGCCTCTCCGGGGCGCCGGCCAGAAGCGCCCCCTCTCCTCCCAGTCCCAACTGGGCCCACGTCTTCCGGCTGGGGGGGGGGGGGGGGGGGGGGGCAAAGCGCGGACCCGCGAGTGAAGCGCAGACGCGCACGGCCAGCTCCACAAGGAAGGGGGGCAGCTCTCTGTCCTCCCCCCTCCGCCCCTCCCCGCTCGCCTGCCCTCCCCGGCAAGGCGGCCCTTCGCCCCCAGGGGGAAATGATCCCAGTGCGCCCCCCCCCCCCCACACACACACACCTCCCAAAAGGCGGAACGTGCGAGGTTTTTCTTTATGGGGCGTGGAAGGAGACTTCGGGTGCCAGCAATTGTTCGTCCCGGGACAAAGAGGGGGAAAAACCCCGGAATTTATCATGAGGATCAGCACAGCTCGGTAGCTTCTTCCTGGGGTCCCTGAATTGGGGTGCGGTGTCCCGGGGTGGGTGGGGGGCTGTATACATAACATATATGTGTGTGTGCGCGCGCCTGGGACCCACCTCCCTTCGAAGGCGTGAATCACACAGGCAGGCAAAATCTTCCTGTGCCGCTTCGGCTCCCCTCTGTGAGAGAGGCGGCTGCACAAATAAAATAAAATAAAACACACACAAGGGATTTATGGAGGCAGATTTAACACCCTCCTGCCCGATTCCCAGGGCCAGCAAACGGGGACAATCCCAGGGTCTGCTTCGAAGTAAGCCCCACAGAATATGCCTGCCCCCTTCCTGCATTTATTCTATATATTTATTTGTATCCCGCTTTTATTATTGTCATTATTTCTTACAAATCAAAAAGTGGTCTACCAGGACTCCTCCCGAGTAATGCTCAGAGATACTATTTGCACAACTTCATAAAAATTTTGCAAAACAAACTCCTGGGAGTTACAACCGGGGTGTGTTGGGGGTGGGAGCCCTTAATTTTTAAATTTTTCTCCTTTGGATACTTTGGAAAGGTTTGAGGTTGTCCTGAAGGGTTTTTTTTTTTGGGGGGGGGGAGTGAGCTGAGAAGTAGCAAGGCTCATAACCAGGAAAATAATATTAATAACCATAACAATAATTTTGCCAGCTGCCTCCTAACCTTAAGCTGATGAAATCCTTGCAGGAATCCAGGTGTTTAATCGCCTTTTCTTTGCACATTCGTTTTCCTCTCCGGGCTTGCTTAAAACTCTTCCATCCCTGAGAAAGGGGAGAAAGAGAGAGATGACTACCCCATCTTAATAATTGTAATAAATAATAAATCGTATTTTCCTCCCACCCTCAAAGGAACAGCAGAAATGAAATAAGGTAAGTTTGAAGGTTGCCTGGCTGGGGTTTCATTAGCAGGGCCCTTCACTTTTCTTCCCTAAAGAGGAAAAATATTAAATTTATATAATGTAATTTCCATGTTGTTAAAAAGGGCCCATCCTCCAGTATTGCATTAAAGGTGTCTTTATTTCCTCACTATGAAAGATGGGAGTGGGGGAAAATCCATATTTCTTACCCCGCTTTCTAGAATAGAAACAAACCCAGCTCCTGTGTCTCTCTGTATATTTTATTTAAAAAAAAAATCAAGAGTATTATTTTGCCTTTTAAGGTTAGGAAACATATTGAAATCTATGCAGCCAAAGGTCCAGTTTCTGCCAAATAGAAAATTGATCAATAAAAGACAATTAATCAACCAAATGGTGTTTTAAACTCCTTCCAAAGGGGGGGGGGGAGAGGATGTGTGTATGTGTGTTTGTGCAAGTGTATGCAGATAAAAAAGCCCGCTGATGTGACAAGTGTTTTGAGACTTGTTGGGGGGGAGGAATGAAGGCATTACAGAGTTTCAAATCACAGCCTCATAATTGTTAAACCAGAATAGGGAGTACAACATTATTCACAAGTTGTTTTAACAGCTTTGTGTGTAAAGTTTGCAGCCACAGGAAAATAAACAAGGGGGAATCCTTAGGGTTGCTAGTTAAAACACACACAGATTTTCACAATCGGCAGATACTTTTTGGCTTCCTTGGCCAAAAACATTTTAAAAAAATCTTTAAGGTCTTTAAAAACTCCTAACTATAAATATTTTTTTAGATGGGAAGGTGTTTTTTTTTACATTTTTAAAAAATGTCTCCTTCCTTCAGAGACGCAGTTTATACGAAGAGTGGAAATAAAATAAGGGTTTTTGTGGTGGTGTTTTTTCCTGTGTGAATTTCCTGCAAGTGGTCCGTGAGAGAACTGAATCTTATTTTGGTTTGGAAGAATGCAGCATATTTGAGAAAAACATATGGTTCCTCCTCGGGTTGAAGTTTACAGTGGAGAATATTTTGGGGAAAGGAAGGTTTGTCTGGATGATGTTTAACCCTGGAGAACTGCAGGAAGTTTTTCTTCCATTCCGGCAGAAAAGTCCATCTGATGGCGTTTTAAATCTGCCACGACTGGAAGGATTTCATTTCAGCTTCTGACAATAGCAGAGAAAAAGGTGGTTCCTGCGATCTCTTTTCGGTGAAAAAATTTAAGAAGGGGGGGGGGGTGTGTGTGTGTGTCGCCATTTCAGCACCTAAACGCCCGGACAGCGCCCGGGACAAAAAGGTCTCCGGACTCCGAGAGGATTTGAGCCCCTTTTCCCCCCTTTTGCCCCCTTGAATTTCCAGCAGGTTTCCGCGAAATATCGATGAACTGGCAGGGGTGGAGGAGGCTGCCGTGAGCAGTTCGTGGTCAAAAGATCTCCAAAAGAAAACCAGCTTGCCTTTGAAGTATTGCTCACCCCTGAAACTCCCTTTTCTGTCCAAAATTCTCATCTAATTCAGAATGGGATGGGCTTCCTGCCTCCAACTTCATTTCCATCTCAGATTGATCGTCCACTTCATTATCACCATCACCATTATCATTTTTTTCGAAAGGAATCTCCACATCAGGTCATTCAGATCACTGTGGAAGCCTCAGCAGTTCTTTTGCTCACAGAGGGGAGTGTATATTTAATGAATATTGCAACAGTCAGATTTTGGCCCTCTCTGGCCAGAATTAGACCCGGTTTCTGCAATTCTTGTGCCAAGATGCTTACAAATTAATTAAAAAGTGCAGAAGGCAAAGGAGGAAAAGCAAACTCCCCTTTCCCTCAGTCAGGCTCAAATATTTGGGTTACTTATACAAAATGCTCTTTCTTAAGATTCCTTTTTAAAATGCCAAATTAACCCCCACAGAAATAACACCCCATACCATCCATGGAATCAACTTGGAAGGAAATAAAATCATTTGTTTAAAAATATGCAGAGTCTTTTCACACAACAAATGGCATCTTGGTAAGCCGACCTAACAGGAATTAAGTGGGCAGTGAGGTGGTGGTATTTTAATTAAAAAACCCTTGAGCATCAAGCTTTAAATGTTGGCCAATATTTTAATGTAGAGTTTACAGTGTCTTAGTGATTTGGGCCTAAACAAGTCTCAGGATTCTTAACATTTAATGCCTCTTATTCACAAGCTTTTAGGTAGGTAGGTAGGTAGGTAGATTAGATAGATAGATAGGTAGATCGATAGATCGATAGATCGATAGATCGATAGATAGATAGATTCAAAGAGAAAGCCGATTGCAAAAATAGCCATGTTTAGATCAGGCATTGCTTTCTCAAGCACCTAGTCCTCAGTTTTAACCATTTAAAAAATGCTGACACTACCCCATCCTGGAGCAATTCCAAATGCCCCCAAACCCTCATTTCTCTCTTGATAATGCCTTTGAGTTTAATTGAGAAGATATCTGTTATTATTTTTATTTGGCCCACCTCGTCCAGAAGCGACATCTGCTTTTAGGATTTAATGGCTCAGAAATTCACATGATGAATATTTAAAGAGTTTGTGCTTGTTTTTCCATTTTGATTTAGCTATTATGTTTCTGTGGTTTTCTGTATTTTTCTGCTGCTACCTTGCCATGAACTCACTCCATTCCTGTGGCAGGATCCACTTTAACAGGGCAGCAGATAAATACTGAAAATACGTAAAATGAGCAGATTTTAACCAACCTTCTCAAATCCCTGCTTTTTTTCCCCAAGGCAGAGATAGTTGCTATGTTTTGAAAGGTGATGCTTACCTCAATGGGCGACAAAAAAGGACATTTTTTCATGTCTAAATCACTTCAAAATACATAAATAATTTGGAAACCATTAACTTGGATCCTAACAAAAGACCCTCATGAAACCATGCAAAGATATTGATTGCCCACCAACAACATTACACCCACCTCCTCTATAGAGGTATTTATACATAAACATTTTTGGAGTTCATCTTTGCTCAAAGCAGGACCAGAGTATTATTTTTAACCAAGAGATTTATGTAACCAGAAAGTCACCAACTTCCCATTGTTTGACTGGTGTGTGTGTGTGTGTGTGTGTGTGTGTGTGTGTGTGTTCTTAAAGAGGGGACATTTAAAGGAAGGCTGACAAAAGCTGTAATTATTCATTGCCTCCCTTGATAAAAAGGTTTGAAACTGGGTGCTTTGTGTAACCCTGAAGACTGCAACCCGAAGTGGTTATGATCTCCTGATGGTTTTGTTTTCAACAGTTGGGATCTTCACCCGCTTCTTGTCCTTGTTTCACAGCCTTGTTTCTAGCTGTCCTTTCCTCCATACCGGCACCCCATTTTCCAGTTTTGTGCAGTTAACAAAGCAGAAAAAGACCTGTGAGCAGACTCACCTGTGCTCACCTATGCGAGCACGGGCAGCTGCAGGCCAGAAAGAACTGTAGGAATGGCACTTCAGAGGCTGCTGTTCTCTAACTGTGAATATCCAGGCCCTTGAACTGTGTCCAGAAGCTAAGAAATAGGGCATCTTACAAGGACCTCTTTCAGTGTCCATGGAGGCCTCTTCCTGCCCAGGCCCTCCAGCAAAGAAACCTCTCTTGCAAAAAAAAATAAAAAAAAAATAAATCCAGATCTGCAATCTCCTTCTTGTTGGATCTGTTGCTGGCCAAAATTGGAAGGAAGATCTGGGCTTTTACTCATCAGATCTTAAATTATCCCTATGGGATTATCAACAGGGAAAATTGGTGCTCATTTCTCCATTTCTTATTCAATGCTTGAGGTCCTGGGGGGATCTAGAAATTTAGCAATTCACCAAGAAGGGAGTCCCCAAATAACTTTGGTTGCCAAGATGTTTATTTGGCCAGGAAAATTAGGATCTTGGGTTATGGGAAGGAATGAGCTTCTTGGCTGTAGGCACCAGGCTTCTTATGGGAAATTTTCTGGGTCCAACAGAATTGTGGTAACATTGGCGGGCAATATATTCCTTGCAAGGATTTTGTGGAGTGTCATAGCAAAGAAATCCTCAGAAAAAAGAGTTTTTTATCCCTTGCAAACATCATTAGCATGAAATTATGAAGTAGTAATTTTGAGTAGAAACTGAAGTAACAAGATGTCAGATTTTCCTTTCACCAGCTTGTCTTTTCTGTCTGGGAAATCTTGAATTCTTTGTCTCTCGACGCGTCATTTCCAAAGATCATCTTCATCCAAACCAAACAATGCAAATTTTCCACATGGAGAAAATTTAAATATATTTTTGCCCCAAACTCCTGTACAAACAAAACCCAGGTCGGGACACAGGTGAATGGCCTGGAAATAAATAAATAAAAACCAGGGAAGGAAAATAAATTACGACAGAATCTTGAGAAATGAAATCAATATTGGGTGGGTTCTTCTTTTTTAAAGCCTTTGATTTTTCCTTCTTCCCCCCTCCCCAAACCTCATTCAGTGCCCATTGTGGAAGGAGACTGATGGAGAAATCTATTTTGCCTTCTCTGCCCCTGCAAGTCTCGGAATAAATGAAATTCAGAATTTAAAAAGTGGAGCGGTTTGTCGGATATAACTAACTGAGGACGGTTAGTCACCGCAGCCAATTATTGGGCAGGCAAACACCCCTCCAGGCCAGACACGTTGAAAAAAAAAAAAAAAAAAGCTAAATTGGGTGACTCCCTGGATGGGAGACCACGAGGTGACCCCACAGGTATAGCTTTAAAGACGACAACGGCCAAGCGAGTCTGGACGGACGGATAGAAATAACTCCTCAAAATCCACCGTTTGTCTCTGCCTTCTCCGCTACAAAGACCCCCAAACACACTCAGTGAAGAACCTTTTGGGCTTTTCAACACCAGCGTCCTGTTTCGGATCAGCAGCAGAAGCTTCCAAGGCAAATCCAGAGGGACGATGGATCGATCCCTCGTGGCATATCTAAAAATGGTCTTTCCTTGCAGCCTGCTTGCTCCCCCCACCCCACCCCGCTGTGCCCTGGCCTCCTTGTGCCTTACCCACCCACCCACCCCCGGCTCCAGGCCCGAGTGGGTTAAATCCAATTGGCTCCTGATTGCAATCCGGCATGTTTTTTAGCCTGGTGACGTGGAAAAAGGCAGGCGAGCAAAGGGTTTCGGCTGGTAGAATCGATACCAGTGCCTTTAGGGCTTGGAAGAAGGGAGGTTGGGAAAGGAGGGAGGGGGAAGGCTGGACTGGAGAGGAGACCCACAGGAGGAAAAAAAAAAAGGAGAAGGCTGAGACTGACCCACTGGCGCACACACACACACACACACAAAGAGGAGGTTAGTTCAAGCTGGACGGACTTCAAGAAATCAAAATTAAATGGACATCAGCAGCAGGAGGGAGGAAGAGGCAATGAATTGAGGCTTGCCAAACACCCCCCCCCCCCCGACACTGCTACTTTCCGTGGTGGGAAGATCTCCAAAATGGGACTGTTTGGGGAGCTGGGAGAGGGGGAGAAGCTGCCTTGTGCTTCGCTCTGGCCCCCAGGGAAGGAGTTTGGGTTGGTCTCCTTCGTCCCTTTCTCAAAGCCATCCCTTCGAGCCGGTGAGGCAGGTGGAAGAGACGGAGGCTACGGCTGCTTTGGTGCCGGAGGGTAAAAGAAATAATCTTTTTTTCTTTCTTTCTTTCTTTCTTTCTCCCTCCCTCTCCCATCCAACAGTCCTACATGCCTCTCAAAGGATAACATGCAGCAATAGGTAAGCTCCCTTTCTTTTTTTTCTTTCTTTCTTTTTCTTGGGGGTGGGTGGGGAATTTGTGGTCTGTGAGCCATGGGGAAATTGTTTGGACTTTGGCAGGGAAAAGAGCAACCTTTCTCGCCTCTCTCTTTAAGGTTTCCACTCCTAACCTGGGGAGGGGATATTTCCCTTGCGAGGGAGGGGAGAAGGAACCCGAGGGGGGTTGAGGGGCAGGGTCAAGGGGTCTTTGGAGCCCACTGGATTTGGGGATGGAGGCGGGGTAGGTTTGGCACAAATGCACCTTTAATTTGGCTGGGTGAAATTTCAATGCAAGAAGGGAGGAGGAGGAGGAGGAGGAGGAGGAGGAGGAGGAGGAGGAGGAGGAGGAGGAGGAGGAGGAGGAGGAGGAAGAGGAAAGGAGAAGGAAAGAAGGAAAAGGAGGAGAAGAAGGAGAGGAGATGGAGGAGGAGGAGAGAAGGAGGATAAGGAGAGAAGGAAAAGGAGGAGGAGAGAAAGAGAAAGAGGAGGAGAAGGGAAAGAAGGAGAAGGCGGGGAGAAGGAGGAAGAGAAGGAGAAGGAGAGAAAGAGAAGGAGGAGGAGGAGGAGAAGGAGAGAAGGAGGAGGAGGTTGAGGAAGAGGAGGAGGAGAGAAGGAGAGAAGGAAAAGGAGGAGGAAGAGGAAGAGGAGAAGGAAGGGAGAAGGAGAGGAGGAGGAGGAGGAGGAAGAGAAGGAGGAGGAGGAGTAGAGGAGAAGGAAGAGGAGAGAAGGAGAAGGAGGAGGACGAAGAGGAGAAGGACAGGAGAAGGAGGAGGAGGAGGAAGAGAAGGAGTAGTAGAGAAGGAAGAGAAGGAGTAGTAGAGAAGGAAGAGGAGAGGAGGAGGAAAAGGAGGAGGATTGGGTGTCTTTCTCTCTTTCTTATCTCTCTCCCTTTGTCCCCAAAGTCCCCCAGGAAACTCAAGGCGGATCAGCTTCCAATCCGGACCGGCACCTTCTCCATCTCAGCCTCTTCTTCCTCCACCCACTCAACGTCGAACCGCCATTAAGGCTGCTGGGCTGCCCCACCGAGAGGATGACAGCCTAGGAGGTGGAACCATGAACGTCCCCTTGAGCTTGGAGAATGTTGGGGAGATGGCCGTCCCAGAGCAGGACTTCATGCCGGGCGAGGCGCGTCCCCTTCACTCGGCGCTGCAGAGGTCCTCTCTGGTGGCTTCGGTGCTAGAAGGAGGTGACTGCCACCGGGCAGAGCACCCCTTGGCCACCACCCTGCACCCCGGGCTTGGCTTTGGGGGGGACTCGCCCACCTCCGGCTCAGGGAGCAGCTACACCACGCTGACTCCTTTGCAGCCCCTCCACGAGAAGTTCCACCACCAGAACCACCACCACCACCACCACCACCAATGTCTACCCATGGGCAACGTCATCGGCAGCTTCACCCTCATGAGGGAAGACCGCGGGCTGGGTGCCGGCGGGCATTTTTACAGCCCCTACCACCACAAGGACCTGGGCATGGGCCAGGGCTTGTCCTCACTGTCCAGTCCGCAGCTGGTCCCCATGCACAATTATGCAGGACACTCTGTGGCTCCTTTGGCCAACGAGAAGATGGTGCTGGGCAACGGCTTCGAAGGCCACTCGGCCGCCATGTTTGGCCGGATGGAGCAGCACTTCCAGAGAGAGATGTCTCCCACCCAGAACTCCACCATGGCGTCTCCCAACCCCATGAGCCAAGGCGGCTATGGCCACCCGCGGCCAGAGATGAACGCTCGGCCCAACCCGCCCATCGCCAGCCAGACCACGGTCCTCTCCAGCCAGCTGGAGGAGATCAACACCAAGGAGGTGGCCCAGCGCATCATCGCCGAGCTCAAGCGGTACAGCATCCCCCAAGCCATCTTCGCGGAGCGGGTCCTCTGCCGGTCCCAGGGGACCCTGTCCGACCTCCTGAGGAACCCCAAGCCCTGGAGCAAACTCAAGTCCGGCAGGGAGACCTTTAAGAGGATGTGGAGGTGGCTGCAAGAGCCCGAATTTCAGAGAATGGCAGCTTTAAGGTTAGAAGGTAAGATAATATTTCCATAGCTGGGATGCAGAGGGCGGAGGAGGGAACCCCGAGGCCAGGAAGGTCAGCCCCTTCCCTGGAAGGGAGACCCCCTGCAGGCACCGAGGCTGACCTCCGAGGAGACCCCCTGGGCCAAGTGTGGAACGTGTGGAACTTGCAGTCCTGGCGTTCCGGCCACAATGGAGCCCAAGGTCTCCGTTGCTCAGTGAGACACCCGTCAAGGGAGCTTTGCCCCGTGTTACGACCTTTCTTGCCACCATCGTTAAGGGAATCACTGCTGTCGTTAAGTTGGTACAGAGGTTGTTAAGTGAGCCCCGTTGTCAGGAGGTCGCAAAAGGGGATCGCTGCGACCATCATAAATGGGAGTCAGTCGCCAAGCTTCTGAGTGTTGATCACGTGACCATGGGGATTGCCGCCACGGCCGTCAGGGTGAGGCGAGGCCTTAAGCCCCCCTTTTCCCAGCGCCATTGTGAGCAAACAGTCACTAAATGGACCGTTGAAGGTCGCACAAAGGATTGGGGCCCCCAGAGAGCCTTTCTGAAGCCCTGCCCGTTAAGCGGGTCAGGGGGTCCACCTGAAGCCCACATCTGGTTTCCCTCCAGCCTCCGATCAATACTCGACGTTCGGTCGGCTAGCATGAGTGCACCGGGCATAAAATCTAGGCCAACGTCCCCTCCAAGGCCTAACCCAGTTTTGTCCTCTCCACAACCTTGAGGGTCGCGGGACGAGCTCCCCGAAGAAGTCAATAATGGGGTGGGGCGATCTCCAACCCGCCCTCCCCTCCCGTGGGCCCCTCCTGCGCACGGCTGGCTCACCACCACCTCCGACAAGCCCCCCCCCCCCAATTGATCAAGGTCAGGAAGAAAATGTCCTGCAAAGCCAGAAACACAACGCAACACAACTTCCCTTGCGCCCCCATCCCGACACGCAGCGCCTTGGACCCCCGTCCCGGGTCCAAAGATCCCCTTGTGGAGCACCAAGGATGGTCCATGGGGGGGGGAGGAGGGGGGCTGCTCCAAGTTTGCTTTTGAGCTCGGAAGACGCTGCTCGCCTTCCTTTCCCTGCCTTCGCATTCACACAGGCAGCAGCGCCTCCTCAGCATCTCCAGCTCACCCAGAGGAGACCCTGCAGGCTCCGGCTCAGCTGAAGCCAGCTCTTCCTGGGCACACGCAAGGCCTTTTCCCTCCCTCCCTCCCTCCCTCTCTCTCTCTCTCTTTCCTTCCTTCTTTCTTCCTTCCTTCTCCCCTTCCCTCCTCCTTTCCCTCTGCCTATCTGTCTCTCCCTCTTTTTTTCTTTCTTTCCCTTCCTTCCTTCT
>BLBF01000081.1:10498674-10553781 GCA_015471245.1 Laticauda colubrina
GAGAGAGAGAGAGAGAGAGAGAGAGAGAGAGAGAGAGGGAGAGGAAAAACCACGACTGAACAACAGGAAGGTGCAGAGAGCATTTCTGGATGGATCCCCTCCCCTCTGATTTTCTCCGCTGGCTTCTTTCCAAGCTTTGGGGGCAGAAGGGCAGAAATTAGGCCCCTGGTGTGGGGAACCTGCCCAGCCTCTTAAGCAAAGATGTATCAACTTTAGCGCACGGCAACTCGCTTCTCGATTCTACGTCAGGATAATCCGGCTCCCAACATCCCCCCCCCCCCCGCGCCCCATTTTGGCTTGGTCCTTGTTCCAGGTAGTTGGGGGAGGGGAGACTGCCTTGCAACAGGGACAAGGGGAAAGAAGGGTGTGTTGAGGGTCTCTCCTGAATTTTCCCAAAAGAAAATAACCAGGATCATCCGGCAGGACCCCTTTCATCCCAGTCAAACCAGCCAAAACCTCACGGGCTGGGTTTGTAAACGCCTTTCCGTGACTATTTTGCTAGAGGTTTGTCACCCCAGCAGTAATTCTTGGGCAAAAAGCCATTTTAAATCTTATAGGGCATCTCTTGGGGAGGGTGTTTTTTTTTTGGGGGGGGGGGGGGAGGTTGCCCCAAAATGTCCAGAGAGCATCGAAAAGCAGGCTTAAGGAGCAAGGAGGAGAAGGCCACTTCCTGGGGAGATGGAAAAATGTGAATTGGGGAAGCCTCTTCAGTCTCTCCTCTCTGCCAAGGGCTGGACAAACGCAAATTATTCTCTGCACACCTTGGAAATCTGCCTTTCTTTTACCTGATCAATGGTCAAAGTCACTGCCATCTATGCAGAGGGCACCAGAACCACCTTGGCTCCCCTTCCTCCCTCTCCCGCCTCACTGGCTGTTGCTGCTTCCTCCTCTTCCTCTTCCTCCTCCCCCTCCATGCCTCTTGGGTGTTCCCCTTGTCCCAAAGGTTCTCAAAATTACCGGAAGAAAAGAAATTCTACCTCACTTTGTCTCTTGCACCAAAAGATACCAAAGATGGTTTTGTTTTCCTTTTGCAAACAAAGTCTTATGTGTGGGTGTGGGTGTGGGGTGGGTATGGGTGTCGGGGAGAGTGCGTCAGTGTTGGAGCGTGCGTGGACGGGTGGGTGCGTATCGTAATAGTTTTCTCTATTTTTTATTTCCTGCATGGCTTCTCTAAGTACTTGGTTTGCATCAGGGCGCTCAGCTTGCTCTGGACAGAGAGGGCACCGGGGTGTGGGGGGGGGACCCGGAACCCCAGTTTTTCCCAAGCTGCTTCCCCCCAGCCCCCACCCCGCTCTCTGGCCATCAGGTTCCCAGTGGGAGCTAAGATAATGCACTTTAAGGACTCAGCTGCTGGGACAGAAGATCCTTTCTGAACGTGGCCCTGAGCCACCAAATGAACAAACAGGATTTTTTTAAAAAGTGGGGGCTGCATTGTTTGCCAATTCCAAACAGAAATTTATGGAACCAGAAGGGGAAAAAATTATATGTTTCACCCTATTTCTCGTGAGGCTAATAGGCTTCCTTCCTTCCTTCACAGCTGACACTGTTTTTAAAAAAAATATTCTGGTTTCCTTTTTTAAAATGCTCTGGCCAGGTCTCAAAAACTCAGTTCTTCGGAGATTTGTTTTTTCCCATTATAGTGGTTCTCCCCTCGCTTCTGACAACTGGCAGACCAGCAATCCACATTAATTACATTTGCACAGTTTCACCAAAGAAGGAGTGCAGGTGACTCACGGTGAGAAAATACTGTTCAAAGGTAAAGTGACCGGGCCAAAAATAAAAAATGGAGCTGTAAAAAGTCAGCTTCTAATTAGCACATTTTCTAAATGAATAGCTAAGGCTAGTACACATTTGATTGGAGCCCACTCGCTTTTCAAAGCTGTTAGGATAAGATTACCACAGAAGCGTTGCTTGCTTGAACAATCTCATATTTTAAAAATCTATTTCCTCCGATACAACTCCAAGAGCAGCAAAATTCCAATGAAACCAGAGTATTTACAGGAGGAAAAACAAGACAGCTCTTGCCTCCCTTCAGCTGGGTTGATAAACCCCAAAGAGGTTTCTTTTTGACTGTGTGAACACATCCATGGTGACTTAATCTCTATGCAAACCAGGCAATGGAGGCTTGTGTAATAAACCATGGATATAAATCTTAGCTTAGCATTTGCTTTAGCACAATGAATTTTGGGGTTCATAAACTACGTCTGAAAAAACAGGGAGGAAAATTAACACTCATCAATTTGGCCTCGACTTTCAAATTGAAAGAGGATGCCTTAAAATAGGCGTTATTTCTTACCCTGGTACTTACAATGTATTTTTAAAAATGGGTTACTTCTAAAATCTCAGAGTTTATAAGGCGGGGGAGTGCATTAGAGCCAAATTTTTGCCAACCTTTTTGCCAACTGGCTAAGCTCTTGGGATATTCTTTTTTACCTGCCTCAAACACACATCCTTGTTGGTGACCTCCATAGCGGATGAGACCCGGAAGCCTCTCACCTGTTTGACAAGGTGTAGCAACGAAGGCTAACAGATGGCTTGAAGAAAAGAGTTTGCTAAACTCTATAAATTTAGTTCCAAAGTCCGATGAATCTAGTTTTGCAAGGAATCCATCGGATACCAAACGGCCCTTGGAGTACAGCAATATAGTACGTATGTGCCGTTCAAATCTGATTCCCAAATCTGAATCAGCTGCCTTATCGCTCTTTTTTTGTTTGCTTGTTACACAATCCGTGCATTCTGCAGGATCCCAAGCTTTGCAATGTCACAGGCACAACAAAGTTAAAAGACTCCTGTGATTAAGTCTACAACACCTGGACTCAGACCAAGCCCCAATGACGTTTTGATCTTACGTCAGTAAGAGACATTTCCTTGGGTTGGGCATTTTTCTGTCAACCGTGACTTGTTCCACCTTGTTCAACCTCTTAAAAACAGTTTAAAACGAGAAACCCGTCCAGCTTGGAGGGAGCATTAAGCAGAACCGGGAATTGTTTATATTACCAAATTCAGAACCTCAATAGCAGCTCAAAAATATGTTCCATTATTTCCCCCCCCCCGCGCTTCCTGTTAAGATCAGGTTGACAACTTTAAAATCAAATAATTCTTCCTGTGCTTGATGTACAGCTTGATGGGCAGAGATAAAGAGACAAACTTTTCTCTCGTATAAAACAGTGGTTCTCAACCTGTGGTCCGTGGACCCTGGGGAGAGGGCTAGGATGTCATCACAGGGAGTCCACCAAGGCTTGAAGAAATGTTATGAATTAAATCTTAAGTCTTGGGGGTGGGGGCTACAAAGGGTATTTAAAGGGGGGCCGTGGCAAAGAGAAGGTTGAGAACCACTGGAATAAAAGATCATTTAAAAAAAAAAACTACCCTGTTATTCAAAAGTGGATCAATTCCCCTTCCTTTTCGCTCCCTGGCCAGTGTAAGCTGAGTGGTCATCCTGTTTTTAAAATCAAAGCAGTGCATTACTATCTATTAATGAACTGAATGTTTCTCCTTCGTTTGTCAACCGTGCTAACTTACAGAGAAAAACCAAAGTCTTTTTTTTCTTCCCCTTTGCCTGTAAACAAGAAAACGAAAAGACCAAAAAAAGTTGGAACGAAAGCTGTACATTTTATACCAAAGTTTTTTCTTCTTGAATACCTCATCCTGTAGCTGTTTGTGGTGAAATGTTATTCAGAGAAAGTAAACGTCCTTAAACAGAAACACAACAGAGCTCTCTGCTTTACGCGTGAGGACGAGGGGAGGGAGTTATGGGAAAGTGGGCTACCTCCCCTTTTTTTAAAAGGGAAATTCTGAAGTCAAAGGGGTTCCTAGGAAGTGTGTGAAGGCCAAGTGTGTTCTGTGGCACCAAAATTAGTAGCCCAATTCTATGCGTTAGTAGGGATTCTCACCAACTTACCTAGCTGCTGCAACCTTTTACTCTTCTCATCCAGCCCGAAGGTCCTTCTGAATTTTCCAATCCAAATTTCTTCCTCCATCTACGACATTGGAGGAAATGTTCAGCGGGCTTTAAAATCTACTTACAGGGTCTTAAATCCATCCGTTTTGTACGTTAGGAAACCTCCCGCGATTTTCTAACTTAACCACCAAAAAAATAAATCAATGAAAAATTACAGGAGACACAATCATGACTTTCAAAGGAAAGAAAGAGTTTAATAACAAGGCAACAGCCTCTAGAGACTACAAACCCACAGAAACCATGGTTCTCATGACCCTGAAACTCTTTGCAGGCTCCGCCCTGGATGTCGAGAAGCCAAGGCCCCCACTGTGTGTGGTGGCAGCTTTGAAGGGTCAGTTCTAACTAGTGGCTCAAGCAGCCTCAACACACCGCTGTGAATGCATGGTAAGGCACTAAGCTAAAGTACACTGAGTTGTGAGCAGAACCACAAGCATTAAGGTACAATTTTACGTGGTAGGTCTGGAATTCCGTTCGAATTCGGCTTCAGGCTTCTAGATCTCATGGTTCTGAAAACAGGCTCTAAAGCAGGCCATCCAAGGCCAACGGACCTCTTAAAAGTCTCACAAGATAGTCAAATAAAATAGAATGGTTTTATCCCAGCCCCTTCCAGGAAAAACCTATAACCAGTTTGTCTAATGTATTCTGGTTTTGTTCGGTGGTCGTCAATACGGGGTGGAACGCTTAAATTCGATGCACTTTAATCTAACTGGCGTGCATCTGAACGGCTAGACCAGGAGGAAACAACTTGGGGTATCAATTTTAAGTTGCCAAGACTCTCTGCACAACCTTTATGTTCGAAAAGCAGAAACCAAACACGGGCGAGATTGCATAGAGACTTGTGCTATAATTCAGCAAATACAAGAACAGCACAAGAAGGAAAAGAAGAAGAAAAAAAATAAAAGGAACTTGGATGGGGGGAGGGGAAACCTGGCAGGAGAAAAAAATGAGGTTGCGGTTGTGAGGTTTAAAAAGGGGAACAAGCACATCCACTGAAATGAACTCCCCCTCCTCCATATGGCCAAAACAGAGGAGGATCTGAAGTGAGAGCAAAGGGGGGGGGGCAGAGATAAAGAGCTGTCCTTTTGTCCCAGGTGCAGCCCCTCCTTCATTTTTACTTGGGGATCTGGAGGGGGGGGGGGAAAAGCAACCAGGTATCCAGAGGAAGAGCAAATGCACGAACGTCTTGGCTGACCCCAGATCCCTAGACGAAGGGGTGTGTGTGTGTGTGTGTGTGTGTGTGAAGGCAGGGCTGGAACAGAACTGAGCTCTCCAGGCCCAGCTTCTAAGGGCGATGGTGGGCCTGGCAAGCCGCAGTCACCAAAAGCTCTTGGCCAGGAAGGTGGGAAAAGATTACCACCAAGCCACGGACTTCCTTCCTAGAGGACAAAAGGGCCGAAGCCGCTTGGAACCACTTCACGCGCCAGGAGGATTTAAGATTTATTGAAGGCCGCCAACACGGCCCAGATCATCTCAGTGCCTGCTGCCTTGGCGGCCTCCCCCTCGGGGTCCCTATCCATCAGATCTTTGGACCTATTCATCGCCACATCGTACTTCTCATCCACCAGACTGGCAAAGACGTTCTCCAGGACGTCCGAGGCATGGGCCAGGACCAGCAGCGCCAAAGTCCTCCTGTCCATGCGGTGGGGGTCGTTGACCCACCTGTCGAGGAGGCTCTCCTGAAGCCGTTTCACCAGCCGCTGCTTCTCCGTGGTGTTGGTGACCGGGTGGGTGGTCATGTCGAAGAGGAGGAAGTTCTGCTTCTCAGTGGTCAGGATGCCCTTCTCCACCAGGTTCTTGGCAATCCGCTCACGGACGTTGCGCAGCTGGTACTGCAGCTTGAAGGGATTCCAGGTTTCACCTGCAAAGGAGGGGAACCTTGGGAATCAGGGTTGTCTGTCCTGAGGATCCAAAAGTTCAAAAGTGCAGGCAAATTATGACAGAAGCCCCCAACAGCTTTGGACAGGCCAGCCTGAAACTCCCCCACCCCTTATTCTCTTCTAGATTTTGAAGATCATCTCCAAAATATATGGATTTATATCCACCACAAACCAATTCTCTATTTACCTCTGGGTAAAGTTACACCCAACACTTCGGACAAAATTAAAAGCTGACTTAGTGTTTGAGATCGCCAGATCTCAACTCTTGGGAGAAGCGAATTTGACTTCTTCCTTTGGGGTTGAGGATAACTGCCATTTTTGGACAATGGTCTATACTGGTAGTTGAATGCCTCTCTAAACCCAGCTAATGCCGGCTTCTTCAACAATTTAACAATTCACTCGTTTCCCTTCTGTCCAAATCTATGCATTGCACTGAGCCATAAAGTGCAGCATTTTCTGTTTGTTTTTTTAATCTGAGTTGTACTGGCTTGAAAGCACGAGTTACAACTGACTGGCTTTGGCCAATTTTGACCGATCCCACACAACCCAGGCTCACTGCAATGCATGACCCCAACCACAGATACCAGCAGGCCCAGTGAAAGAGGTCAGCCACACAGCTGTTTCCGTACTGCAGGACAATGCAAGCATTTTGCAAGGGACTGACAGTTGCGATCCGAGAGGCAAGGACAGCAGCCGCACCACGCGGTCGTCCTATCTCTCTTACCTGTGAGCAATTCAATCCAAGTCTGCACCGTCTCAGCCGGCTCGGTGGCCTTGAGATGTCGGAGCGTCTCGTCAAGCAGCACATCTCCCGTTGGGGCATCCGACTTGATGACGACCTGAGTGGGAGGAGAAAACGGGGTCCGTGTGCTGAAGAGGTGAAGGCACCACAGCCCTTCAGAGGGCGGGCCAGCAGGGAAGCTTTAACCCTAACCCTACCTTTCGATCCAGCAGGCGTTTCTTCCTCATGGACTGGGGCTCCAGCTGTACCCTCCCTCGCATGGCCAGTTCAATAAGGATGCCCCCTCGCAGCCCTGAAGAAATGCAGTCATTCCAGAAAGATGTGTAGCCCTGAGAGGCCGAGGAAAGCAGAAATCAACGGAGGGAGCTCAGCAGCTCCTAAAGTGCACACACAGGTTTACCCCAAATCACCCTGGTCCTGTGAGATGTTACCCACAGGCTAATTCCCCAGCACATTTTGCCCAATTCTTATACATCCTGACACACAAATGTCAGCCATAGGTCCCCCCTTAGTTATCGATTTAATAATGTAAGGAAAAGGCGGCAGTTCTTAATAAAAGGGTGTGAAAATAGAGAGTAGCAAAACTATCATTAAATTCAGATTTTCAGAAAATGTGCCCCCGAGTAGGAAGACGGTATTCATAAGTGCAGAGTTTTAATTCAAGGTATTAAACCTTGACACTTAGATACGCTGAATTCAGTGTCGTATTTTACAACCTGCATTCTTGCATCAGGCAAGTATGGGGGGAAAAGATCAGTCATATTGTATCTAATCTGTTCATTTTTTTTCTTTTGCCTGGCAATTCCTAGGATGTATAATTATAAGTCAATTAGGATAATGACTACAAACTTTATAATGATAACCAAGCATGCCAGCTATGATTAATTGCTTTTTTAAAAAAGTCCCAGCTAGGTTAATAATATATTTCCTTAGATTATATTTCCAACTCTGACAGCACAGATAGCGTAGTTATATATACAGGAAATAATTCTAGCGGAGAACATTTGCCTGACATGTGGACACAAAAAGAAAAACAGAGGTTTTACAGTTCCTGTATGTCTAAAACACACACACACAAATTACCATCAACCTCAAACCTCTCAAAATATGCAAATACTCATAAAATACCAACTTTCCTTTCCTTCTCAACATCCAATTAAATTGTTAAACAGTTCCTGAAAGTAATGGAGGAAAAATAGGATTTTAACCACCATCTGTAGTTTTTTAAATGACGCAAAATATTTAAATATGTAAAATTCAGCGCTCTTTCGAAAATCTGCACTCAATTCATTGTTTTATGGTGCTTATAAATCTCTTGGCAGTTTAATCTGTGTTTTTCTTACTTTTTTTTTCTTTCTCTCATTTTGCATCTCTTCTTTCTCCTAAAGGACTGATAACAAATCATAAGAAGAAAAGGAAGTGGGACATTTCTTTCACCATTGCAACAAAGCTAAGAGTATACAGTCTCCTGCTTGAGCAGGGGGTTGGACTAGAAGACCTCCAAGGTCCCTTCCAGCCCTATTAAGATTGAAAGCGGTTCTAGCTTGTCTTTGAACTAAATCTGAATTCCTTCTGACTCCATTTAAAGCCAAACACAATTTTACTGTCCATTTGTCCTATGATTTCTGCCAGTCAAAATGACACAATAGAGGATTTTGCTAAACTTTTTTACAAGCCAGGAGCAGGGACTCCTGGCTATAAGCCTTGGGAATACCATCCTTAAAATACAGTAAAAAGGTGTTTATCCAACCAATTCTTTTATTTAGTGATGCAATTTGGTATCCCCTACTGCAAAAAATAAAATAAAAAGGCCAGGCATTCTTTTACAATCCCACAGCAATGTATTTTTTTCTGTTCAGTCTATTGTGATTAGCTTCCAGGCCTGCAAAGTTAGGAAATCCAGGATGGAAGCTACATCTGGACACTATTAGTAGGGGCCCAAAGGCTGACCGTGCCAATCAAGGAAAGCCAGCACCAGGTTCTCCCTGAGTGAACCTGCCACGTGGGTCCAGTGTCCCAGAGCAAGAGCAGGAAATGAAGCTCCTGAAAGTCACAGAACAGGTGCCGCTGGAATAAGGATGCTAAAATTTAAATGTTGTGCCCAAAGGGCAAGGAGTTATGTACATGACACACCAAAGTTAAATGCTGATTTCTTGCAAATGTTACAGCCTCTAAATGCAACTTCCAGCCTCTTGGGGAGAATTATTTCCTCACTCTTATCTGCAATGCCCAAAATTACGGGAGTTTCTGCAGACATACTTGACTTGCCAAAAATACAGGTACCAATGTTCCTATTGTCCCGCTCTGAAGGAAGAGAGCCAAGCTGGCATGGGCTGCTCTTTCCTGGTTTTTCATTAAATCAGGTTCTGTTTGTTGAGAACTGAATCAAGTCTCTTCTCCTGCCAATGGCATTAAAGTAACATTTCAGGATTTAACGTGACATTGTTGGCTGACCAAGCCAGGAATACATTACCAATGCCCAAGGAGATGCTTGGGAAGTTTTGTTTTCCCACACCCCTCCTTAATCCCCACCAAACTTTTCTAATTAGGGGAAAGTTATGAGCCTTGGTGTTGGCAAAAAAAAAAAAAAAACTTGGCAAACTGGTTTGCTGGTAAATCAAATGCCAGAGGGATCAGTTTACTGTTGGTTTAAAATGCAAACCATCTATCATAATGAATTCCACTCCTGCATACAAGCACTGTTAAAATTGCGACTGAATATTCAATGACCTTCGTCAAACAGGAAGCAGAATCCGTCATGGATTTCAATTTTCTGACTTAACTTGAATTTTTTTCTCTCCCTTCACATCATGTTGCAATGCTGCCGTGTTGTTTTTCTTAGCCCTGCTGGCTTGTTTAGAAAACTTGTTTTAGTTGTGCAGAGTTGTTATCAAATTATATTACTCTTGGGCTTATTTCCGAGTACTTTTTGTTGCTCACAAGCCAAATCTAAATTCTGTACATTGTCAGAGGCCTTATTGGGAAAAGAGAGGGCACAGATTAAGAACAGCAGGAATCCCTATAAATAGGAAAGGACCCCCAACGCGAGTGATCTTACCTCTTTGTCTTTCAGACCCAAAAGCAAAATCTCTTCCATGAGAGTAAGACGGATATCTTTGGAGTCTCCGGGATCTTCTTCACCCAAAGTCTGGTTGACCACGGCATGTTCTTCGGCCTCCAGCTGCTTGTCTGCATGCCTCCCCACTTCCACGCGTTTCCCTCGGTGGATCAACGTTGTCATGGCTTCTCTTCTCTGGGTGTGTTAGCCTAACGGAAATGCAATTGTGTAAACAGCCGCTGATTGTGCCATCTGTGCTCACCTGCCAAGCCTTTCAATGACCTGTGTGAAGAAACCCATCAAATCCCAGGCAACCTCCCCATAGCAACTTCCCTAATAGGCAATGGGCCCTGCCCCACACACTTGACCCAATCCCCACAACCTAGAACGCATTCTCTGTGGGGAAGTGAGGAAGAGACCCCATGCTCAGAAGACACAGTTCCTTCTGAGTGAACACGACAACCTTCAAAAAAAAAAAAACCAGCTCATCTAAATCAATTTGCTCAATCGTGATTTAATGAATCAACCACAAGATAACTGAAGTATCAAATAACGATCACAGGGACTTGAAAACAACAAACTAATTATTTTATAAAATAACATACAAGCTTTGCTTTTTACCTTACTAAGGGTGGCTTGCAAGCAAGTTCTAAGCTTGGTTTCCATGGGATCCAGATGTGTTGGGACCAGAGTTCCCAGAATTCCTATGTCATTGAGAATTCTGGGAGCTGTAGTACCAGTATAATCCACAGACTATTCCTCCTCCTTTTTCTAAAAGCTGACCACAGAAAGGATAACCTATCAACCTTCTAGAGGCAGCAAGTTAAAGTTGGAAAGGACTATACAGCATCATAGTCCTTATTGAGTAACCATTCTGCCAAAGAACCTGATGCAAAGGCTCTCACTTTTCTTCCCAGCAAGATGTATTTTTTATAAAGCTATGATAAATCCGTAAGAAAGGCAAGATAGGCAGCAGCATCCAAGGCTCGTTCAGGGAGCGCTTAGTCCATGGAAGAGGGCCCAATCTTGAGCAAACAGGAACCTGGCAGCATCAGGTGAGGACACCCCTTTGCATGTGATGAAAGAGGAATTGTATAAGTGGCAGCCACAGGGCAGAAAAGGGTTTGAAAAGGTTGCTTTGCTGTATTCCTGAGCCTCTCGGGTGGAAATAAATCAGGGCAAATTTCAGTTTAAAAGGTGACCCTCTAGAAGGTGGGGGCAAGAAGGAGAAACAAGCCACCCCAACTTCGGTTTCATGAGAAACAAACCCTCCAGGGGAAAAGGGCTTCAACACACGTGTTCTTTCTCCCTCCAAATAGAGACCTGGGCTTTCCCCACATCACAAACGCCCGGGGGGGGGGGGCTGCAGGGCCTGCCCCCAGCCTCTTTTGAACAACACCTCCCTCATTTGCAAGCCGCTCCCCCTTACAGGAAGGGCTGGTTCCCCATTGGGGGGGGGGCACTTCCACCTATACCTGCCAAAGGAAGAAGCCGTGCCCCCTCCCCATCTATGGCTGCTTTGCCGCCCACCCACCCCCGCACCAACCCTTATCCGCAGTCCTGGCTCTGTCTTCCCAGCCGCTGCTCAGCCTCCCTCCTCACCCTTCTCCGCTTCTTGGGGCAGCCGGCAGCCCCGGTAAGCCGAGCGCACCTGACTTCCTGGGTCACCTACGGGAAGGAAGGAGGCGAGAAGAAAAGCCCCAAAGACTCCCCCATCGCTTCCTGGTGTCCCCGGGATACGTATCCCGGTAGTCGCGCCGAAGCCCAATGGGAACGGCGGCAGCCGCGGAAAGCACCAATCAGCTGCCGGGGAAGGCGGGGCTTCCCTCTCTCTCCCTCCCTCCCTCCTTCCTCCCCCCGCGGGCTACTCGCAAACTTGCCAAGGGGGCAGGATGGATAGTCCGGGGGAGGAGGGGAACCAGCTCGCCTGATGGACGGACGCGGCGGCCAATGGGGGTGCGGAGAGTGGGGGGTTTTCTTTGGCTTGGTCGACACGGCTGAGGGAAAATCTGAGGGGCGGGGGGCTTGAAAAAGGGGGGGGGGGTAGACTTCTCCCCCTGAGGTGAAGGAGTTTAAAACATGAATAAACACAATAAACAAACAAACATCTGTTTCTGAAGGGGCTTCCCCCCCCCCATCTCCTGAGGGCCCATAAAAGGGACTGAGAAGACCCCTTTGTCTCTCCCCCCCACACACACACAGAGGCCCGCCTGAGAGGGAGACTCTGGCCCAGGAAAGGGCAGGCCTGGGGCCCTGAGGGCTGGGAGTGGAGCCTCCAGCTGCAGGGGCAATCTTCCTCACGGTTCCCAGATGGGTAAAGAGACCAGGGCCTGGGGAGGGGTGTTCAACAGACCCTGATTAAACCCTGGCTTGGCCAGCTGGGTCTCCTCCGACAGGTGCTGATTCCACCAGGGTTTAGCCGCAACAGGGGGGCCCATCTGAGTGGGTGGGGGGCACACAGGGGCCACCACTCACCGCCTGGCAGCTGAGGAGAAAAAAGGCAGGAAAAAAGGCCTGAGTGGGGGAGGGGCTTCCGGAAGAAGCTCTCTCAAAGGCACCCCGCCTTCTCTGGGGGAAGCCTCCCCCCCCCCCCGCAGAGGGGACCCCCCAAGACCCCCTTAGCTGGTCCCCTCTTGGGGACCCAGATTTTTTTCCTCCGCCCCTCCCCAGGCATGGCTTTGTGGGACCAGACCGGGGGCCTCCTCGTGGCCCAAACCCCAGGGCCCAGGCACCCTGTGTGGCCCTTCTTGGCCAGCCAAGACCTTGACTTACAGCATCTCCTTTAGCGACCGTCCGAAGCTACAACCACACTGGGGGGAAAGCATCCCCGTGATCCCATGATCAGAATTCAGGCACTTGGCAACTGACTCACTCAGTGGCCAGAACTTGGGGTTCAGTTGGGGTCATAACTGGAGGATTGCATGCAACCCCTTTTTTTCCCCAGGCTGGTGGGTGGGATGTGCCCCTGGATCTCTCCCTGTCTCTTAAATAAAATAAAAACAGGAGCCCCATACATTCCAGTGGCTTTAATCTTTTTAAAACACATTCTTTAAAACACCCAGAAGGAAAAAAGCAACACACTGAGGGAGAAAAGTCAAGAGGGAGCCTAGAACTCTTCCTTGGGCTGGCTAATTTTCTTCCGCTTGGGACTGAGGTCTTGGCTAGAAGAGAAATCCAGAGGATAAACCTGGAGGGGGGGAGAAAAAAGCCAAAAAGAGATGCAGAATATAAATTGTTTCGTGATAATTCCCTCTTCCTCCTCGCCCCTTTTATGATTTTTGTTGTCATTGATTGCAAATAAACTCTTTGGACTGAATTGCTGAGCAGAGCAGATCCGTGAACAGGAACCCAGGTGGCAGTTTTTAATTTTTATTCATTTATTTATACCCCACCTTTATTATTTTGATAAACAGCTCAAGGCAGCAAACATACCTAATACTCCCCCCTCGTTTTAAGGGGAAATCTTGATGCCCTTGACAGCCAAACCTTTCTCTCTGAGGTTTAATGAAATGAAATCAAATATGAATTTTTAAACCCTGCTTCTTCCCCTTTGCAGAGGACGGGGCGCTCAAAGAACAGCCGGGGAAATGTTTGCCCATTTAATACACAATCACAACCGCAGTTGCAACTCCACTTCCCTTTGGAGCTAATATATTCCAGCCAGTATGTTCCATTACTTCTTTTTGTGTGTGTGTTATTTGCCATTAGACTTGAAACTGCCAGGAGCATTAACAGCCACTCATTTATACAAGGGAAGTGCTGAAACATGTAATTCTTTACTTAGGCTAGAGGTGATGAGAAAAGGTCTGTAAATTTTCAGCCATTGCTGCAAAAAAAGGGGGGGTGAAGGTGTATTTGGCTGCAATCTGGCCTGCATTTCACATCATGCAAGCACGGCTGAACTTTAAGGGACTTATTCTTCGGTAAACATGAAGAATGTGGCATAATGTCAATAAAAACATCGATGGAGATTAAATGGAGGATTCAACAGAAAAATGCAAGATCGGCCGTCTCCAGCAAACCTGTTTAAGATTTAGGGTAGCATTTCAATGAATGTATGTGGATTTGATTGAGAATTAAGCCCCACTAATGTTGCGGGAAGTGCCTTAAAATATAAGTAATAAGGTGGATATCACTATCCAAAATAGCGTGATCCTCCACCAGTGAGTGACTGAGAGAGGTGGGGAAATGTATTATTATGCAAAAATACAGCTTATTCTATTACAAAACCAAGTGGTTGTAGAAAATGGAATTGTCAGAGTATCAGTCCCAAACTTTACACGGCCAAGAAAGAGACACCAGTACACTCCTAAGAAGACCTGGTTACCTTTGGTGTCACACCTGTTACATGAACAAATGTGTGGCTGTTCACCCCAGAACAATATTGTGTGGTGGCTACAGAACTTCAAACAGAACCACAGCTGTGTTCAGTGGCATGGCTTTGAGTTTATCACATCCCTGGCTGGATTTATTCCGACAGCTCTGACTTTGCTCACTTATTTTGTAGAATGTGTGTCTGACTGTAGCTGCGGTCTAAGCCACAGTTATCCTGGAGCAAGCGTGAGAAAAGGACTGCAAGGCAAATGTGCAGAGTCATTAAATGGATGGGCAGCAGTGAGCCTCTATTGTCCCACGAGCCATCTCCCTTTGCAAAACGGATCTTTCAAGAGGTCAAACTTTCTATTTATTCTGCCAAAATCCTGCTTGGAGAAAGGAGGGAGGTCTAAGTGCAGCACAGAAGCACTTACAGGCTTCTCCAGTTCTGAGCTCCTTCTCTTCTGGGCTTCGGCACCCTTGGACAGTCTCTGCTTTGTGTTTTCCACGGCACCCTTGACAGAGACAGAGGAACTGTTACTCGAGAAGAAAAGCCTGCAGACGGCTATTAAGACGCTCATGAGGCATCTGCAGGCTGTTACTCTTCCTCAGCTCATGCTAAAAAATTAATGAAGGGCTCTCTAAGAGTGGCGACAGTAAGGGCAAGCCGTAGCTTGGTCCTGATGACATGTGATTTACTTCCCCTGCTGTACATGCTAAAGGGCACTTCTTAAGTTGCTGATTCTGGCAGAATCTTTCCCTCAATGCTTATAGGTGGACAATTTTATATCAATCAGGCATTTGGCTGGTGCAAAGAGGGTTTTTTTTAGTAGCATTTTGTATGATGGATGGGAGGATCTGCAAAGATTCAGACTGACCTAAAGGTTCTTTCTGGAACACTTTCTCCTGGAAATTGGGAATTCAGGGTGGGAGTTTTTATAAAACCCACCCCCCAACAGACTTTCACTCCAGTCATTTAATCTCTTAATCAGCACCATTTTCTCTTCACCTTGCGGACAATCAAGTATGAGAGCTGGAAGCCTTCCTGGGACTGATTTCACTTCATGTTTTTTCATTAAACAGTTGGTGTGAAGACCAAAGAGACACTAAGGACTGCTACTTAGCTGTGCTCATATTTCCCATCTCAGATCCTAGCCGTCCAAATTTAAAGTCAGTCTAAAAGTCAGTGCATCTTAGCATGTGATCTTAAGACATTCACAAGAAAAGGTCAGTGTGAGGTTAAAATAAAATAATGGGTTGCAAGAAAATTTGTTATAGGAATTAATGTTTTCATTAAAAACAAACATAACAAAGTCAACCCAGTTATGAGAACAGTAACAAAGTGGAGATACCAGGGAAGTAATTCAAATTTTGGAGGATAAATTAAGAACGGTTAGTGCTAACAATGCTGTCATGCCTGTGTGCTTATCAGTCTGATCTTTTAAAAGAATGCGTGTTTAAGAATAAAACACTTACTATGTTTCGCTGAAATTTTTTTCCACTTCGGGTTCTGCTCTCGGTGACTTCAAGTTCTGATGTCTTGCTTATTAAATGATCCACCTAAAAAGAGTTAAAACAACCAAATAGTTACTGCCTAAACTTTAATGGACCACACTTCTGCTTTTTTCAAGCTTAAGAGTCGTGTACCATAAGCTATTTAGGAACAGGTATGACAGAGGTTTTCATCCATACAAAGGCTTGCTTCCTGTCATCTTTGTGATACAATCTTCAGCTTCAAGCCGAGCCTTGAACACTAAATACAGTTTTGTTCATAAGCTTCAGTTGGGCTGTTCTTTAACAATCATTTGCCATGTAGTAAACAAAACAAAACTAAATTAATTGGAAGTTGAGAAGCTATCCCAGCAGGGCATGGTTGGGAAAATAAATTCATAATGGCACAGGCTGGAACTGGTGAAAGCAGCATGTTCTTGCACTGAAATAGCTGAACCAGTTTTCTTCTTTTATCCTGTGGGGAGAGCAGGGATGTTGGAAAAGAAAACTGTGCTTTGTACCTTAGAATTACTGATGGGGCAGCTCAGGTGTTCTTCTGTGATTTTCTCTTCCTCTGTGCAAATTAGGTTTGGTTCTGTAAAGGATTATGCAATTCTTCAGAAAACCAAATGAATGAAAATTAAACTTTTGAGCTGCCTTAATGCATTTTCAAAATTAGGCAGAAGGAGTCACACTGGTCTCTGGGCAGGAAGCAAGGGTGAGAGGCTGTGGTGCGGAACATTTGTTCTTCTCCCTCCCTTTCCCAAGACTAGCAACGTACCTGGGATAGCTAAATACTACTCTATCCACATGTTTAGTCCAACACAACCTGTCCCAACTCAATTTGCATCACCCAAGGTTTAAATGCATGGGAAATACAACTATATAAATTCAATAAAACAAAATTGAATAAAATATAAGCAAAATGCTTTCCAGTCAGAAGGACTTTTCATAGGGACAGAATTTAACCCATAACATTTGTATCATCTTTCTGGAGGTGAAAAGAGATATTTGAGTATTTATTTCACTGTCTTCTTTTTCAACTTCGTGCTTATTTTTTGAACATACATGATTCACATTAAAACCATTGAGTTCACAACTTCATCTGATGCCCAGAAAAAGCAAGGCAACTAAAAGGAACGCCCAGTTATTTTGATATAGAAGAAGATCCTCTGCTATGTGTACCTTCAGGGTGCAGCTTCCTGCTTGGATCCTTCTGCCCTCCTGTTTTATTTTCTGGCACAAAATCTTCCTGTGCAAAGTACACAAAACAAGAATGTCTTCCAACGGAACTGTTTTGATAATTTTGAGGATGGGCAATGCAAGTGGTGTTATTGTGACCCACAGCATAAAATAAAACAGATTCCTTCAAGCAAACAAATAAATTCCAAAACTCTTACATCCATTTTTTGATGCTGGTCTTCCTGAAGGTGCCAGCCCTGCACGGAAGCAAGGGAAGCGTCCTCCTTAAGGATGGCTTTGTCCACACACTCCATGCGGTCCTTCTCAGTGGTCACTTTCACTTTCAACATATGAAAAGGGGTGGGAACCTCCCCAACATTGAGGTACATCGGCTCCCCCTCAAAGGCCATCCCTTCGCAGTCACCCTCTTTGAATCCAGGGGGCTGGTAGTCAGGGGGCGTAACTGGAAAGAAAATAAACCATGCTCTGCCATGACACAGGTTGGTAAGCTTAACCTATTTCCCTTATTAGATGATAATAAAATTTTAAAGATACCTTCATCATAATAGAACAGCTTCATTGTCAGGCAGACATTATCAGGCAGCGGGCCCAGGTTTTGCATCAGAATATAAATCTTCCGGATGAGCAGGATACTTGCTTTCTTAGTATCAGCACATGTGATGCTCGATTGACTCTGCTGACTAAAAGCACAAAGTAGCCAGAGTTGTGTTATGAGGTCCCAGAAGTTCATTACCTCCCCTAAAAAGGAGGATCCTGAAGTTTTAACTTCCTTCCCAAGACTATAAACCCAGCTCTGTCCAAGACATTCCTTGCACCTAGCTGTGTCTGCAGACAAGAGTTACCCCAAAGAGAGCATAGCAAGGGCAGCAAAACAGTTATTCACCAGGAGGGTTAGGGAAGTTAGACACAAACAGAGGTGTTTATAAAAGTATGCAAGATGTGGAGACATAGAATTGTCTGTCTCTCTCTTGAATGTGATGTTGTGCAACACAACCTGATTCAGCAGCACACACCAAAGGCAGGATATTTTCACAGAACGCCACGGTCTAATTTATGACAATTACTCCGTAGGATGTGGTGTTGTTCTTTCCACTTGCTTAAGTAGCTTTAAAAGGGAATTAGTCAGATTCATCATGGAAGATAAATCTATCAGGGAGGACAAACAGGCAGGCTGAATGGGACCTAAAAGGTCAAAGGGCATATGAGCATGAATTCCAATTGTGGGGAAAAGGATGAGGGGGCGAGGCTGCCTTTCCGACAGCCTCTGGAAGCCCATTCATTCTTGCATGATGAATTAGGGGTCTTCTTAATTCTAGAAGGCAAGCCTATGTTTGCAATTTTTTGAATTTCTGAAGAATTTCAGAGGTGGTCAAAGATGTTTTTGATTATGTTTGTTGCAGCAACTCTATTTAGACTTTGTAACAAGCCAACTTTTAGTGAGCAATTGTTTTGAAACAAATGTACATTTTTCTTGTCAACAAACACACACAGCTTAACGTTCAGGTTCCAAAATCAAAGCATATATTTCTCCACACTTTACTGAGACAAATATTATATATTACTGAGAAAAATATTTTACTGGAGTTCTTTGATGAAGGGGGAAAAATAAAGGCATACCTTCTGAAATCCATTGAAGGTCCTTTGTCTGTGTATTTGAACTTAAACTGGTAACATTCTGTAACCGTCTAATACAAAATGCAGCAATTATTTATCTAGCACTCAGAAGGAGAACTGTGAGCGAAATGACAGGATCAAATCTATTTTGTAATGCCAAGAAACAAATTTCAAAGCCTTGTGCATAAGATGAATTTGGGGAACAGCATTTTGCATAAGAAAAAAAAATCAAAGAGTAGGTGGTTTCTTAATGGTCCAACTAAAATTATAAGGATGGGGAGAAAAACCAGTCTTCAGTATGTTTACAATAATGTAATACAGAGGTAGGGTGACACCTAGTGGGTTGCGGCTTTTTTTATTTTCTGTGTCAACAAAAGTATTTTTATAAGGGAAAAAATAATTTGTTCCCGAAGTACAAAAGAGCTAACTCATTTCTTTCTAGCTCCAGTGCTGATAGTTTCTGTTATCCTGATTAACATCATGCATTCAAAGCTTTAAGTATCCACCATTATCAAAATATTATTTGCAATAAATGTCTTCTTAAGACATTTATTTTAATAGATGTTTTTATTCAAATCAAAGCATCCAATCACAAAGTTTGCAAGAAATGACATAGATGACATACCTGGGGATCCTCCTGGTTGGTGTAGACCTGTATTCAGTGATAAACAACAAAATGAAAATCAAGCAAGGAGAAAGAAAAGCTTTATTTCCATATATGGAATATATATATTTGCCAAACTTACTGCTAAGACGATTAATCTGAGCTGTTTAAAAGACAATCAAGAAAGAAATTGATATTAGAAGGGTTTTCATACTTGTAAAACTATAGCCCATTAGAGACAAAATGCTGACTTACATATTTTTTCTGCAGGGCATCGTAACATCCTAGCATCCTGCAAAAAATTAAATATGATTGAGGCTTTAATCTTAGATTTTGCAAGCATGAACTGAAAATACACTTTAAATGAATTAATTGAAACAAAAAATATGCAATAGTGCCAGACTATGCAATTATTTCCATATAGCATTCATGACTGCTTATCAGTGGGTTTGGCTAAGAAAGCCAAACCCAAATATACTTATGCATGAAGCATAACATTAATTTAATTGAACACATGCTTCTGTTACAATACATCATCCACAAGACTTATTTAATTTGTACACTGCCCAAATACCAGCGACTTTGCTGTCCAATACATTCATCTCCTTAGTAAAATAAGACAAATCAGGAAAACATATGAATTTGCAAAAGTGTAATTCATTTTCTGCTGCCATTCCTGCCAGAGGACACAAAGGTGCAGGAACCTGCAAATGGAAGAAGACATACCATTTCACGAGCTGGCTGGACCCAGGGCATTTTTTATCCTCTTTTAGGATCTTCACGCATAGATCTTGAAAGACACAAACAAACCACCAGCATTAATTGCAATGAAACTTTTGAGTGGCTGATCTAAAATATTTTGCTTCTATGAAATCTGAGTTGTGGACCCTCTTGCCTCATTCGAGGGCTGTAGGGGGGAGGCCAGTGACATCACCCTCATGATGTCATCATGCAGGGAAATAATATAATCCGTATAACATCATCATGCATCTGCAAAATCTCCCTGATTAGGAGATTCAGAGATCCAAACCTTTCCATGCAAAATATGTCAATAGCCTTACACCCCATAGTCTTGAAAATGGAACTATTAAAAAAAACCCTGCTCCATAAGAAACAATACCTCCATTTCCTCCCCCGAGAAAGGTTTCAGTTATTTTAACTTCCTGCTGTTGGCCAGCCTAGCAAAAAGTTCACACTGGTTTAGAAAAAATTTGAAGTAATTGTTTTCCTTTCATATACAATGTTTTTTTTTTTTTTAGAACATCTCAATGTCATTACTAGAGCATGACTGATTGCTTTGAAACTCAACCTATCCCTTTATATCAGGGGTATATCCAAGCTTGACAAATTTAAGACCTGTGTACTTCAACTCTCAGAATTCCCCAGCCAGCCATGTCATGGCTAAGGGATTCTGGGAGTTGAAGTCCACAAGTCCACATGCATGGCTGGCTGAGGAATTCTGGGAATTGAAGTCCACAGGTCTTAAAGTTGCCAAACTTAGAAACTTTATATATTTCCTTGCATGCATTTAAATGCATTTTTTTTCTGAAAAAGGACTCTCCAAGGAGTGTGTGGGATTATTGATGGTGGAGATGGGCTTCTTCTCAAAGGTCCATCTTCTCTCTTGGAACCTCCACGTTTTTCAAGTTTTTCCACATCCTTCCCAGTCCCTTTTCCAGCAGGATTTCTCCTTCTTTTTTGCCTCAAATCCATGGAAAGGGTATTACCATCTAAATATCTCGTCCCATAGGCAGATTCGGGCAAAATGCCCCTGAGATAGGTGATGCAGGAGACGGAGATGGCCAGTAGCCGCTTCACCAACATGAGGGATTGCTGTTCGGTTGCAATTTTGGTGGGAAATGTGGCCACACTCTGGAAAAGAAAGAAACCCTTGATCTTCCGGGCCAAACAATTCTAGATTTCAATACTGGGTAAGATCTGTCTTCAGGAGTCTCAAGCCTACCAGAGGATTCCTTTGCTTCTGCAAAGTTGCCATGTCCTTTTCTAATGGGATATTGCAAACCTCTGTTAATAAAATAAACAATAAAAGGATTGGTTAGTCCTGGATTATTAAGGGGAAGAATTAGGAGAAATGGTCCAGTTTAGGGGTATTTGTGGCTGCCTTCCCACAATGCCCTAAGCCAGGGATGTCCAACCTTGGCAACTTTAAAGCTGGTGGACTTCAACTCCCAGAATTCCCCTGCCAGGATGGGAATTCTGGGACTTGAAGTCTCCAGGTCTGAAAATTGTCATTTTGGACATCTCTACCCTAAGCCATCATTCTAGTTGCCAAACCAGGATAGCTAAACAGGTTGGGGAAGGTGGCTTTGAAAAAGAACCAGTTTTGATGGGAGCAATTATGTGTTCCTGGAATAAATGTGCCAGGATTTATTGTTGTGTAGATGCCAGTTTCTCAAAGTATGGTGAATTGTAGTGTCTGCCATCTTCCCCCCCCCCCCCGGACCCCAAAGTGGCTGCCATATTGAGAAAAGCCAGCTGGTGGAGGATGCTAAGTGGATCTACCAGGCCCTCCAGGCTATCCTCCATTTTTGCTGCCCTTCCATTTCTAAGAGAAAGAGAAAGCTTGGCCCCTGAGGGGGAACCAAGGTTAGCCTTTGCCATCTTGTTTATCACAAAGGTTCAAAATGGCGATCAAGAGCCAGCCAGTGGATGCAAAAGAGGCCAGAACCAGCCATTCTCCTCACAGCCAGCAATCATGGCCATTGCAGGAGAGGAGAAATTGGATTGCCTAGTTGGAGGGATCTGGAGCCCCCAATATTGTGTGTATTCTTAAAAAAAAAAGGACTTTGGGAAAGGGGAGAGAAGGCCCACCATGAGGGAGGAAAGTGGCCGCTTGGGGCTGCTTTCTCCCTCAAACACAAGGCGCGTTTTCGCCTTTCCCGCCTTTTTTCCTCAGGCAGCCCAACTGTTGCCCCTCCCCCACCCCCTGGCCTTTCCTACCTTTTTTCAAAGCAGGCACGGCTGCTGATTGGAGCCCTGCCCAATGACATCATGCAGGATGACATCACATCTCTGTGATGTAATGCGCCCCTGTTGGGGATGCTCTATCTAAGTTGGAATCACCTCATTTTTACATAGAGATAAGGTATAGATATATAGATATAGATATCTAGTGATGACTTATAAACATGCCTTTAAAATTATTTATCATTATTTAAAGATTGTTTATTTTTTGGCCACCCATCTCCAGCATTTATATTTAAAACATATGTTTATCAGCTAAATTCATATAGTTTTCTGTGTCATACAAGGGGCTTTTAATATAAATGCTTAAGGGCAATTTAAAAGCATCCTTAAAAACCAGAAGGCAATTGTGGCCAGCTGTCTCCTTCTAGATGGGTTGGGACTACAAACCTAATCTCTACCCCAAATCAGCATGTTTAGAGAAGGATGAGTTGTTGAATGCCCACCGTCTCCCAGATCAAAGAAGGGATGAGGGGGGAAAATAATGCTGTGACTACAATCCTCATCATTCATGATGGGGGATAATGCTTAATGTGCTATCTTTTTCAGGGGTAGGGTAGAATTATGCTTTTTTCTAGCTCCTGTATTCTCTACTCTTTTTTCTTCCTTTTTTTGGTCAAAGGGACACACACCATGGAATCAACAAAGCACAGCAAGTGGGTTTTCACATCACAATAAGCCACAATTTCTTGAACATGCATTGCCTTTAATAACCTTTAATACAGGCCAAGGTTAAATACATTTCGAATTATATTTCATCCAGGTTCAGAAAGGATCCAGCATACATTGCAAGAAGAACAAAAAATCTCCATTGCTGGAGGTTTTCAAAAGATTGAACAACTATTTGTCTGGAATAGTATAAGGTCTCCAGTCTTGGGCAGAGGATTAGACTAAATGACCTCCAAGGTCCCTTCCAGCCCTAAGATTCCATGTTTCTAATGTTGTATTCCATGCAATGACTCCAAAGCAGTGAAAATGTTCTTTTCTTCCTGATGTTAAATGAGTCCAAAGTTCAACTTATATTCATTTGACTCTTTCCAGATAAGAAACTGTCTTGCAAATGGCTGAACTTTAAATAAGACTTTGGTTTAAATTCCTGAATGAAGATTATGGATGCCGTTTTTACTCCATTCCGTTTTCAGGTGGCCCGAAATGGAAATCCCTGATAATTACCCAGCTCTCTGCTTGCTCAAAGCAGATTGGCAGACATTACCTGATTAACCAATTAAGCCTGGCAGTGCTCCAGGGATCGTTAGCAAATTCCAAACTAAATCCAGATAAACCCTCATTTGGGCAGCTTGTCTTAGATCTACCAGGTGGACCCGAATGGAAGATCTGGGTTTTGGCGATCAGCTGCTCTTCTCGAATGCAACAGTTAGATATATATATATTTCAAGGCTAAGATTAGCTGCCTAATAGGGCTCCTCAAGCGAAGAAAATACCCACTGCAAAGTGGAGATGCCGTCTAAATTAACGGGTATGAGCAGTAGCTGGCGATGCCACAGCGATTCCCTTGATTTCTTGCAATTTTAATATAGCCTTCAAGGCCAAAATTGATTCCCCAACTGTTGGAATAAAAAACAAGGAAAATAATGAACATATGCTTTAGGAATGAGATTTCTTAAGTAAGGAATCTCAATGAGGATGCAGTGTGGTGGGCTGGGAATGCCACTGATATTGGTCAAATTATATAGGATTTCTTTGGCGTCTGAAAAGTTAGATGCTTTGATTGACAAGGGGCAAAAATAAGCAAAATGCCAGTGCCGTTTATTAAGGAGTGGTGGCCTCTTGCAAGCTGCATCCTCACAACATACTAAGAGAGGAGGAGGAGGAATGCATTTTGGTATAATGCAATGTTTGACTCCAGTCTGCAGACCAGGGATGTGTTGAAAATTACTTGATTTCCATATATTTATTTTTTTTAATTAGTAATTTTGGCCTGTTTTTCTGCTTGAGAAGCCCTGAATATGGCTTATAATTCAAGAGATTTGCAAAAGTAAATCCATTTACAATCCATTTTTCCTTGCATGAAAGTGGATCAGACATTATGCATAATCTCCCTCCTGCACCTTTGCAAAATGACAGAAGCTACTAAATCTTCAACTGTCCCTAAATTAAGTCCTAAGCAGGATGCTTATTTGTAGAAAGAATGTGTTTATATTTAAGACCAAAGCATCTTAAAATAACTATGCCTGATTATTAATCCTGGTTTAGACCTTGAAACTGTCCAAGGGGTGGCATACCTGTTTTTCACAAGCCAGTAATCCATGCCATTCTCCTTTCCGTATCCAACCACAAGGACGGCATGATTCAAATGCTGGCTGGTGCATTTGGCATCATTATAAACTCCTATTTGGAAAAAAGTTGGAATCACTTGTAAATGTTTATCAGGAACCCAGGATCCCAAACTCACAAAACCAAATCTTGTTCATTTAACAGATCAACGTAAATGCTGGTGCACTCCATGTTTCTGTGTGTCTGAATGTTAAGACCTCACCTCTCTTATACAGAAAGAACGTTGGCTGGTTTGCATTGACGGCCACTGACACTGGTCCAATTTTGGCTACAGCATCCTGCAGGTAAGTCTCATTTCCAGACGGAAGCAAGATATATTTAGAACAGGTAGCAGCTGGTGCAGCGGGATCATAACGACATAGCCCATCCTGCAGGAAGCAGGAAAAAGTTCAAACTGGTTTTCCTTCTAAGTAAACCCACATGTTTGTGCCCCACTCAACCCCAGTGTTTTTCCTTCTGGCTTATTTCTTAAATAACCATAATTTTGTTGGCGTTTAAAACCCCAGCCTCTTTCAGGTTGTAGGTGAGACCAACACCTTTGGGAGGTGCAAAAATTTATGGCTGGAACTCAGCCCAACCATAGTCACTGTAAAACATAAATGCATGTTGCATTGGGTGTCTTGCAACAACAATATTTTAATTAAAGTAAAATAAATGGGCCTGGAATCACAATAAGCATTTCTCCACCTCAGTTTGGTCAGCAAAAGCATGATGAGGGATAAATGTAATTTTTATAATGGTGATAAGGATTGAGAAAACATGTTAAAATATCACTGCTTGTCATTGATGGTTGATTCATTCCATTATAATTTAATACTATGACATAGTCACTTCTTTCGTTGCTTCAAAAGGTGCAGATGCCATCTTGATAATGCTCCATTTGATGTGAATGAAACGAAAAATATATCTTTTAAGATGGAGTAGCCATTCATTCTGAATTATTCCTCTGTTTTCGTTAAAGTTGGATGATTACATAGAAGTGCAAATGGATCTTATGGCACAATCCTATCAATTATGTTTGGAACAAGTAGCAAGGGCTTATTTATGTTGCTGTGTGTAGGTTTGCAACCTCCATTGAGGAAGTCAGGGAAATGATTAAATGTGCCAGGTTTTATTACAACACTCCTCACACTTTGCAAACGGAAGAAGACCAAAGATAGAATTTAGACCAGGATTGTCCAATGTTGATAATTTTAAGATCTGTGGACTTCAACTCCCTGAATTCCCCAATCAGTTATACATGGCTGGCTGGGGAATTCTGGGAATTGAAGTCCACAGTTCTTAAAGTTGCCAAGATTGGACACCCCAATTTAGAGCAAAGTTGCAAGTAATTTTCTGCAATAATAACCACACAAACCTTGGCTTTATATGGATAGGAAGCCTCAGAGTTGATTCCTTTATTATCTATGATATACTGGAAAGCAGCAGGCATATAACCTCCATTACAGCCATGGTTCCCATAGAAATTGGAGCAATCGACAAGATTCTGCGAGCTAAGCGATTCCAGTTTCCCAGTCTTGAGTTTTAATTTAGCTTCCAGGGCACCAACAGCGCTGAAGGCCCAGCAAGCACCACATGAATACTGAAAGACAGAGAGGGTCAAAATCAGCTGCAGAAAAATATCCTGAACAGACCGATGGATGCTTAACAGTCCTTCTCACCTGGTCTTTAACATTCGTGACATATCCTTTGTCCCTCCAGTCCATGGACTCAGGAATGCCGATGCCTACGTTGGATTTGTGCGACATGGAATTTTGGACCCACCAGGATGGGATCTTCAAGCCAGTCAGGACCAAAGACACTTCCTCACTGGTCTGTGGAAAGTTCAGAAATACATGCATTAATTTAGCCAAAAAAAAGAATAACAGAAGAGCAGAATAACAGAATAAAAGGAACCTTGGAGGTCTTCTAGACCAACCTCCTGCTCCCTAAAATAATTCAACCTGCTGAATTCTTTAATCTTCACCATTTAGTGGCAATATCATTTAGTCTTGCCCAACATCTAATACATGTAGTTACCCAGCCATTTAAATGTCCATTAACTAAATCAACATGGCTAACCATATCTCCCAAGTTATTCATGCCAAGTTCATAAGAATGCAGGCCCAGCGAATATTCGAGATTGTGCAGTGCGATAAATTGCACATTTTTTTCCCAAGTCATTCGGCGCAGCTCTTCCTGGTTCTGAGAATTAAAGCAGAAGTCACAATTAGCTGACAAGAAGACCTTGTTTTTAAAAAGAATTGTGTACTTCTTATTTTTGTCTGCAGGACTTACTGCTGAGTGCTCTTACCTTATTTTGGTACTCTTTGCCGTATTTCTTCTTCCATAATTCCCAGTACTTGTTCAGCTTGGGATCCCTTCGCCACTGGGCTGCAGACACAACAATAACACAAAAGGCCATCAGCCAAACGTGTATCTCCATCCTGTTGAAATATAGGATTATAAACTAAGAGAAACACTCAAATTTGGAACATAAGCTTGAGAGAAGACTGCCTTGCAACCACCATAGATGTCCATGGCTCATATGAACCTAATGATGTTCCATCACTGTTTGTGATCACTCTGGATTTCTTCAAGTCAGAACATGCAAGAGGAACGATTGTTTAACTCTCTTTTTGACTAGCAAGTCAAGAAGCAAGCCCATTTATATAGCTGAAGTGCTGATTATTTATGCTTGTAAGAACATTTCTTTGCACAATGCAGCAATGGCGTTCAGTCAGAAGTTTGCACAATCTTGGAGCTACAAGGTCTAATGTCTGTTGTGATCAAATTACTGGAGACATCGTCCAATCTCCCAACACCACTTGGATAAATCTACTCCTAAATACACTTTAACAAATGCAGGATACCACACTTTTAATCACATCACTGAGTTTGCTCACAATGCAAGGAAGATAAAGCACTATTTAATATATTTGTTAAGAAAATTTATATGGCCTCCCAACTCATTCACAGTGACTCCAGGCAGCTTCCAAAATTAAAGCAAGCAGTAAGTTAAACACTGACTGGAAGATGGAGAAGTTGTATCCCAAATAAATATTTTAATGATGTGAAAAGTTTCTTATCCACCACATTTCTGTCAAGTCTTATGTGAAATTAGAGAATATCGTCTTTGAATTAGGCTGCTTGGAAAACATCCAAAGAATCAAGAAGATTGTACCTTCAGTTTCTTAAACCTAACACATCTTTGTGAATTAAGAGCCAGCTCATATTTAATTTTTGCGAAAAGAAACACACTCAAAACAGGGAGAATGGTTCACCATAAAAGTAATTATTCCGTCACAAAGTATCTTGGCTGTAAGTTTCTGTTAGATCCAGGTTTGGTAGCAAATTCCTTGTTTCCTTCCTTGTTAATATGAACCCCGGATGAAAAGATACCCAGTGTTATCCAGAGATTCAAACCATAAAGTTAACATTCTTGCAAATCTCCTTTGGCGGAAAACAAACTTTCTCGCCCTGCTCAAAGAAAGTGTTGCAAGGAAGAAGATGGCCTTCTACCTACCTGAACATCTTTCAGCTGGCAGACGTTTCCAAATCGTAGTCGTCCAATGTCTGACACCCCCTCTTTATTCTCTAATAAAGAGACTAATTTTCTCTTTTCTGCCAATCGTTTGCTAAGTCCATAGCCGAACACAGCTGCTTATCGAAGTAGCAGCAGTCCAATGCTGGTGCCGACAGGAGACTATCAATTTATTACCCTTGTCACATGTGCCTGCTCCCAACAAGGAAATGGGCTGTGATTTTCACTTTCAGTCAAGCCAGAAATGATCTGAGTCTTCTCTCTTTTTGCTTGCTGGGTTTTACCAGGGTTTTTTTGCTCATCCTTTCAGGGGATGAAGCTTGGAAGAAAGACAGGTGAGCCTGAGATTTTGCCAAGAAAGATCAAGATGACAGGTTTGCACGGAGGGGGTTGATTTCATGTTGAAAAGCCTGGCTGCCCATGGGCAAGCAAGAACACACCCAATGTTCCCTGAGGCCTGTTACCTTGGTGTGCGATATGTGAACTTTAACTTAGAATAGGCCCATCCCAGTTAGCCCTAAAGCTAGGGGACTGGAGGTTAAAATGTAGGAAGAAGGGTTGCAAGAACTGGGTATGCCTAGGTAATGAAAAGAAGGACTAAGGGTGACATGATAGCCCTGTTTCAATATCTGAGGGGCTGCCCCAAAGAAGAAGGGGTCTACCTATTCTCCAAAGCACCTACAGGCAGGACAAGATGGCAACTTATCAAGGAGAGAAGCAATTTAGGATTAAGGAGAAATTTCCTGCCAGTGAGAACAATTGAACACTTCTAGCTTGCTTCGAGAAGTTGTGGGTGCTCCTATACTGGAGGTTTTTAAAATGAGACTGGACAACCATTTATCTGAAGTGGTATAGGGTTTCCTGTGCTTGAGCAGGGGTTGGGCTAGAAGACCTCCAAGATCCCTTCCACGTCAATTATTCTGGATATTCTTTCTTTGATTACTTTCTGGATTCAGATCCCATGTTTGTAAGTCACAGTTTACCTGTGAGTGAGGTGTGTGTGAACCTAATCAATCATGATTTATTGAGTCAACTGCCCTGAAGAGTTCATGCACAACCTGAGCCCAGATGCAATTGAGCCTTAGTGCTGGGGTGTGACAGTGCAGCCCACTTCAGAGTAAGAGTAAGCCTGAAGCCAACTGCTGTTGTGAGGTCAGGAGAAGGGTTTGTCAAGCTCCGCTTGCTTTCAGCACAATTGAAACAGGAGCTACGAAAGCTACAACCTTCGTCGCACTCTTGGGTCAAAGAAACTCATGGCTAGGTCAGGCAAGGAGACCCCAGAGGTCACAATTTACCCCAGAGGCCTTTGTGTACAAAGGGGTGTGAGTGAAAATGCACAAACTTCCCTTTCTTCAAAGAGAAGCAGCTGGTAACTACCAAAAGAAACAGAAAGGAGGAACAGAATTTGCAACCGGATCCTTCCTCCAGATGCAAAACCCCAAATCAAGGGGGGACCATGCTTTCTTTCAGAAAACAGCTTGTCAGGATGGGCAAATAAATGTATCATTTAAGAATATCCTCCTTGGACCAGGTGTATTTTATTAGTCATGTAGGGATTTGGGGGGTGGGGGGTGGGAGAGAAAGCCACGCGTAACCATAAATATCTTATTTTAGTGAACCATCACACACAAATGCTTTTTTTTTTTTTAACACCTGGGTAGATTTTCATTTTTTCTGGTTGGAGGGAGGGAGGAATTCATGTGTCCATTTCCTCATTTGCATGCTTGCAAGAATAATGCACTTATTCAGAGAAAAGCTTCCTGGTTTGCACAATTGGAGGCAGGTGTGCAAAAGCCCTTGTTTCTTAGGCATCATTTTTTCCTTCTCCAGGTCACAACTTCCAAATCCTGTTTGGGAAATAGGCTTTCTCTTTTCATGCTAATAGAAATGTGATCCCAACACTGGTTTTCTTTGCAGATACCCCAGCCTCTAGCAGAGATCCAGGAATTCAGTGGCATTCCATACCCCAGTTCTGCACGCACACATGCACACACACACCAACGCAGTTGTGCCAAGCAGTTTTCTCTGCACAGTCAATCCACTTTGCAGCAGTAAATTTCTGCCAAATAAGAATTGAAAGAACACAACCTTGCTTAAGGCAGGGCTAGCCAACCTTATTGACTTTGAGACTTGTGGTCTTCAATTCCCAGAATTTCCCATGCTGGCTGGGGAATTCTGGGTTGAAGTCCACAGGTCTTAAAGTTGCCATAGTTGGACACCCGTAGCTTAAGGATTCTCCTACCTAGTCAGTCCCTCCTCAAATTCTTGACTAAACGATTCAGCAATACACTTAAAGGCCTCCCTCCCTCTCACATCAGCCTCTCACTTTTATTTATTTATTTAGAAAATTGATAGGCCACCCACTCACTCTCAGTGATTCTGGGTGGCTTATAAAATGATTATGATTTTTACTATTTTTTTTTGCAGTTCTTACTTCAAAAAGAAGTAAGCCAACCAAAATACTTCAAGACCAAGGTTTTCCAACTGGATTTTTCTATTTGAAAGTTATGTCTCCTGGGAAGACAGCTCTCTAGCTTTTGCCAAGAAAAAAAGGCAGCAACAATTTATTTTAAAAAAACTGGAAGTTTAGATCTTTTTAATACACTCTCTCAGCACTGCTTATGAAGCCAAATGGGTCCTTTATGTATCGGTGGTCCCTCTCATTGGCTCAGGAATCCAGCCCTCGGCCAAGGAAGGATCAGGATCTGCCATCAGGTTTGGCCACCATCGCTCACATCTTTGGGAAGCTGGCTAAGTTGGCAATTCCACAGGCATTATCCATATTCCTGGCCATGAAGACGTAGCCTTTGTCACCCCACTCTTCCCCCCAACTGTGATGGAAAAAATAAAAATAAATATTAGACTTCAAAATCTCCACCAGCTTTTCTGTTTGGTCATCCAGCTTCGTAGTGGTAAGTGACATTTGGATTATGAAGTTTTTATTTGTGATTAAACATAGTTTTCCCAGTACATTTTTCTTCCTTGATTTGGGGGAGGTTATTATTCTTATTTTTACATATAAGTTGCATTAGGGTTTTTTGGTGGTTACCTACACCAAAATACAGAGTTTGGTGCCCCAGAAGGTATTTATCAGATAAAATGGGAGGTAAATTGAGCAGTACCTGTTTTTCACGATCCAATGCTTGGTGCCCTTTTGGCTCCCGTAACCCACTGCCAGGACAGCATGATTGATGTTACCGGCATTGCAGTTTTCATCATAATACACCCCTGAGAAAATCAGAAAGAGAAGCCTTCAATTTTGGAGAAACCAACTTCCTTTTTACTGCCAGATCCTGAGCATCTTTGGGGTTGGGGAGATAAGGCTTTTCTTGACATCTCAGGATGAGTGAAAAGGTCCATTTCTCTAACAGCAATGAATTAAAGTCCACAGAAGGATGGGGAAGGTTTCAGGAGTCCAATCTATGGAAAACACTCCACTGATTCAAGAGAAGGAGACCCCAAGGGGGCTTCCTGTGTCCCAGGTGGGCAGGATGGCTTCCCCCGTCTCACCCCAGTCTTGACAACTGGCTTCTATCCTGACTCACCTCGGCTGTAGAACTGGAAGGAAGACAAGCTGGCATCGATACCCACCGAAACAGGGCCGATCCGGGCTATGGCCCTTTTCAGAGCCCTCTCGTTGCCCTCCGGGATCTCTCTGAAGCCACGGCACTTGGCAGCCTTACCAGTGGGATTATACATGCAATTTTCATCCTACAGAGAAGGAAAGAGGGAGGATTTCCACATCAGATCTTCTTTCCTTTATAATCAAATCCTTTCAAGGTGAAGTCCATCGCTTCAGGTCTTCTGCCATTGGCAGGTTCCCTCTCCGAGCAAAACCATTTCCTCCCTCTCCAAGCAGCACCCTCCAAACTCTGTCCAGTTCCTCAAATCCTCCCCTTTCCAGAAGACCAAGGAGCCGAGAGGTCAACTGAATGGCAATGCTGGTTGAAATAGGAGGCAGGCCCCTACCTGGCCGATGTAGGGATAAGAGACGTCCGAATCGATTCCCCGGTTATCCTTCACGTACTCAAAGGCGTTGGTCATGTAGCCCCCACCACAGCCACTGTTGCTGGTGACGCAGTCCACGAGATTTTGGGGGCTGAGATTAAGCACTTTGCCCGTCTTCTTTTTCAGCTGCCCCTCCAGGGCGCCCACCGAACTAAACGCCCAGCAAGACCCACACTGACCCTGCCAAGGGAGAAGAACAGTTGCCAATCAGGAGGAATAAACCCTGCATGTTTACACGGCTGTGTGTGTCTGTGTGTATCAGGTTTGTTTTATTTTTTTTCCACAAGCACCCCTGGATTACTGGCCTGCAGCCAAGCAAAAAGCAGAGAACCTCTCTGAGAGGCTGGTGAAATGTTATTCTTTCAATCTCTAGGAATAAATAATTTTAAATATCTCAGAATGGACCAACCAAAAAGGATGAAACACGCAAGGGAAGATCTTGACAGAGATGCAATGGGAGCTCCATCAAACAAGCATCAGCCCATGAAAACGACCAGCGGGGCTTTACCTGGTTTTTGACTGGGGTTACATAGCCCTTTTTCCGGTAATCGACAGAATCTGGAACTCTTTTCTCCCAATCAGGAACGTAAAGAGTCTCATTATTTTGGGTACGAGAGGGAGGTACTTTAAGCCCCATCATCTTCTGAACGACCTCCTCACTGGTCTGCAGACAGGAAAAAGAGGAAGAGGAAGAAGGGGAAGATGGCTAAGCCGAATATGGGATGCTGATCTCCTCTGATAAAGCTGTCCAGTTCATGACGGCCTGTACACCCGAGACCACAAAAACAACCTTCTCCAAATTGTTCCCTAAGCCTCCATAGATCCCATCGTCCCCAGCCGACTGGAAAGCCTCCAGACAGAAAGGGCCACCAGAGAAGACAACTCCACCCACACCTGAATTCCTAAAACAATGCAAAGGTCTAGATTTGTGGTTGACTCTTTAATTGGACTAGATCTCCAAGGTCCTTTTCAACTCTATCGATGCGTTTTCTATGGTTGGGAGATTAAGGAGATGTCCCAAGCAGCACACTTTCTGAGAGAGAAAGAGAAAATGCAAACAAAGAGGCCAAAACTTATAAGAGAATGTAATTACTTGCACCAAATGGAAAATATAGTTTTAACGTGTCATGTGAGTCACAGCTTGAGCATCGACGCCAAATTAGAACAAGCGCATGTTGGAAAAAAGATAAGCATTTGCTTCAATTTCAGCTCAGGCATCCCAACCAGCAAATAGGGAAATTCTGTGAATTTTCCACGTCAATGAATTGCACAGCAATTCTCGCTTTCGGTTTGAACCATGAGACTATTCGCCCAGAGAAGATGGGAGTAATTTTAGTCTGTCAACCTGGTTTCTTTAGTGTGGAAAGGAAAACTACAATGAAAATTAGTTTTTTCAGCTAGCACAAAGGCGTAATTTTAAACCCACAGCATCATTATCATTGAGCAAGCTTCCCATTTTGATTATTAGAGGAACCGTCGCGTCTTACCATATCCCCCAGGTGGTTCATGGCCAGCTCAAACGTGTGTCTTCCCAGGGAGAATTCCAAATTATGGATGTTGATGTATTTCAGGTTTTTCTCCCATATGACCCTTCGGGGAATTTCTTCCATCTGTTAAGATGCCCAGGCAAAAGTTAGACTCAAAAGACACAGCCGACATCCATGTGGCAGTTATTATTTTTTTTGTTTTGTTTTGTTTTTGTCTGGATTCCTGAATGTTACACAGGGAGCATTTCTGTTCCCCAAAGTGCTAGTCACTTGTTTAAAAATGAGGATGAAATCCCTACATTTTATTTTGCTTTCTCAAGAATTTGTGCAACACTTTTTAGAGGCAGAAATACAAGCCTGGAAACAGATTTTATCCACGGCACCCCTGGATGTAGAATTGGGTAAGACTTTGAAGAAGAGTTCTGTTTTCCTTCACCAGACAGGTCTATAAATCAGATTTCTTACTCACATGGGATCCCCTGAGATTTAAAACAGGATCTTTCCCAGCCCAGCAAGAAGATGCTAAAAGTTTTACCCAGATTTTTGGCCCGCAGTGCACGTACATAGCTTGCATTACAGCCTTTAGTCTAAAAAGGAACTAAGAGTCTAGTCCTCATCATCTTGAATTAGGCTTGGCTTATAAAATTAAGCCTGCCTACTTGTCTGTTCATCTCATCTGTGAAGGCTTCCCTCAGCTGGCTCTTTTAGGTGGTACAAAGAAGCCGTTGGCACAGCAGGGCTGAATTTGGCACAATCGGATTTCACGCCCAGCTGACAGCCTGGCAGTGTCCAGGTCCTTACCTTGCCATTATAATCCTTCCGGTGAATTTTCTTCCAAAGCTCCCACTGAGAGTCCAGCATTTTGTCCAGAGAAGACTCCATGGCTACCACGTTTGCCACAGGCAGCACTGTGGCTAACAGAAGGACGAGTGACCGCATTCTGGGAGGATCAAACAGGACACATGCACCACGGGAAAGTTCAGAGATTGTGCCAAAAAGGGTTTATTGGACAAGCCCCAAGGATATGGTTCCCATTTGAAATTTTCCCTCCCCCCAATCTTCGCTCCCCCTCCCCCTTCTTTCTTCCAAAAGGAAACCCACAGCTGGTTTCTGTTATGGAGATACCTGGCCATTTTCATCAAAACAAGACGTCCGTCTGCCCAGGCAGCCGAAGAGAAACTTAAAACCTCAAATTAGAAGTAAGCTGTTTCCTCCCAATTTAACTGGTGTACAAACAGAGGACAAGGCAGCTTATTTTCTGACTTAAAGATTAAATAGCTCCTCCTGCCTCACTCTTCCTTTAAGGGTGGAAAATTGTTTTTCCAGTGTCACGTGAAAGTTTTTTTTCTCCCTTCCCCTAAAAGCATGAAAACGCCAACGATGGCAAAACAGGATAGAGATCAGAAGGCCTCTGGATGCAATCAGAGATAAAGTAAGAGTTGAGAAACTCTTCTTCAGGGGCATCAGACAAAGGATGCAACCCTAGAGCCTTTGAACTTTTGATTTACACCTCTTTTTCCCATCGTTTAGAAGTCCTGCAACTTTGGCAGCTGGACTCGACACCGGCTTCTTGAAGGGTAAAGCAGATGACTTTGTGCTTGAACCCGGGTCCCCAATGGACTAGAGGATCCCGTGAGGATTCCCATCAGGCTGAGAGAGACACTGGATCCCTCTTCCCAGCTCCCATGAGGAGGATCTGGCTTGCCTTGAAAGGGCTGCAAGGAAGTCTGCTCACTCCCCCACCTTCGAGAAAACCCCCATACCTGGAATCCATGCTCTCTGGCTTACCTGTCCCAGAAATCACTGTTTCCTCAGCAGAAATGAGAGTCAAAGGCCAGCTCTGGTGCAAGATGATCTCTCTGGGGCAGCCACTCCAAATAGGAAGAATCTCAGCTGCCTGGTTTGTTTTTATGGTGAGACAGTTTTTTTTGGGAGGGGGAGTGGTTGACAATGGAAAATCTGCAGCACTGATCTCATGCAACTTATGCTCCAATCGGCTGGGTGAGCATGGCGGTGAGTGAGGCAGACATCCTGTGCGGGACCCACGGCATGGGGAAGAAGGGTTTTTGGGGAGGAGGCTCAGCTGCCTCACATGATCCCCTGGCTAAAATCACATCAGGGGATTTTGATGTGCAGAGAGGAAACCAGCAAACCCGGAGATTTGTCCGGATGCTTCCTCATTACAAAGCAATTTATGGGAGCCATTATAAAGAACATGGAAAGAGAATGTGAACAAATAAAATGAAGGCATTAAAAAAAAAAAAAAACACCTTTTCCCAAGCTTGCAAGATCTTGCAAAGTTGCAGAATTTTTGAATCACAGCTTTTATGGCTCAGCTGCTTTATGCGCCCACCCCAAGCTAACAAATCCTGATTTAGGGACAATTTTTGGGGTAGCCTGGAGTAAAGAGGGGGAGTGGAGAAAGCAAGCCAATTCTCCCCCAAATTGGAAATATTTTTCTTTCTCTTCTAAAGCTCGCTGTACTCCTGAACGTATGTTCCCATGCAAGATGCTTCAAGGCTGATCTGATCTCAATAATTTCCTCATTATTACATGGGAAGATCCAGTATTTCCTTCTTGATTTACAAACTGTCAAGAAAACTCTCTTTCCCCTTCTGGTCCATGCACCAATCTCAATCAATCACCTTTTTCAGGGCACTAAATAAAAACCAAGATTTTCTCTGCAGGTTTTTATTTATGGAACCCAGAAATGGCTGGGTTTTTTTCCTCCTCCATTGTCCCAGGTTTCGAATCAAATTAATCGAGCTATCTCAAGGTCTGAGAATTGGAAGGACAAGAGAGTTCTGTTGAGTTTCGCTTGCAGAAATGTGTATTTCTCATATTTTTCTCCTAGAAAAATAAAGACTGGGAAGAAATTCCCAAGCAAGACAGAAGGGGATTCACAAGGACCGAAAGCGGTTTCATTTCTTGCCAGGTCAAGAAGTCGGTTGCGGTTTGTTCTCTTGTGCCATTTTAGAAACTCATGTGATGGGGCGAGCATGAACTGGCGGCTTGACACGCCAGGTGCAGGACAAAATGCAGAAGCAATTCAGGGCCCAGCTTTAATTTGACAACAGGGTCTTGAAACAACCCTGCAAACCACAAGGCAGGAGCCAAGCATAGTTGTGTTTCCAATTTAGGCATCCTTGTCAATGCTTTGACAGAAGGCATGATGTAGCTTGTTGGCCTTTCCCTGCATGGCTGTTTGTCTTACCTGTCTTAATCAGGATTTTGGGTCTAGAAGTTAAGAAATAAAACAATGACATTCAAGAACAAGAAAATAAATGTTCTTGACTTCTAACTGCCAACTGATGATGGGAGACCTGATGAGTCTGGTTTGTGGATTTAAAAAATCATTCAGCCCTCTCTTTCTGGATATCTGTAACTCCAATTAAAAAGTGATTTTGTTCCAGTCAAATCTCAGCAGGTTTTGTCCTAAGTAAACCTCCCACAAGATCTGAGATGGAAACTTCTCCAATCTGGAACAATTTTAGCCACTCGCAGACACTTCCATTGTACAAGCAGCCATGTTAAATCCTTTGGCATGAAAAGCAATTTACAAATTTGTACTGCTGTATGGAGCAACCTGGAGTGTGAAGGTACAAAAAGGACAGTGCTTTTTAAGACTTGTTGGCTTCCAAGGTGACCCAGGATCCTGAGCTGTTTTTCCTACCATGACTAAGGCAACCAAAAATGTTTTTTAAAAGGAAAAAACCATGACGAGGAAGAAAAAAAATAAGTCAAAACATGTGACTGAGTCATGCAGTTCTGGGACAAAAACTTCACCAAAGCGATTCCCAGAAAATTGCAACTGCTTCTTTTAAGGCGGCCTGTGTGCAAATAGATTTCTCAATCAGAGCCAGTTTATCCTTTTCTGAGGCAGGAAACCTAGTTAGAAATGCATGGACAACCATCAGGAGGAGAATTTAATCATAAACAGTTGATCACATGACTATTCCACCTCCAACTCCCCCAACACACATATCTTTCTGGAAATGCCAACAGTGCAACTTTGCCATAACTCCTTTTTTGCAAACCATGCAGATAATACTTTGCAAAGAGACCAAGAGCATCCATATACTTCAGAGTCTGCTAGCTTCCTGCTGCTAAAGACAGGCTTCCTACAAAGTGCAAGCTAAAAGAGACACCCTTAAACTCTAAAGTGTGGCAACAGTTTGCCGAGTCTTAGGAGCAGGAAGAGACAATGGCACAGGGTGGAGGAATTTGCCTGTAGCAGGAGGAGGGAGGAAAGCTCCCGCAGGTAGCACAGTCTATCTTTAGAAATTATAAGTTGCCACAAAGCTATGATGGAGCTGCAACTGGTTAAGTTTTGCTTGCGTGATTGCTGGACACGGGGGTGGGGGGAAGAGACAGCTGGAGAAGATGTCCTCAGCTCGCCCTGCTAGGCTGGTCAATCCTCTCTATCCAGCAGCACTCTACCATATTTTAGGGACATGAGAGGGGCCAGTTTAGCTCCCGTGTTAACTGCCAATGGATGGAACTAGGAGTAGGAACTTGCTTCTTCTCTCTTTTAATCCAGACCCCTTCCACCCAGACTTCCTGAAAAGAGCCACCCAGTTCCTCCTTGCGCCCCATTTCAAGAACTTGTTTCCCTCCCACTCCCCGGGTGTATGGAGGTGGGGGGAAGAGAAATTGACAAGCTTTCAAAGAAGGGAAGAGAAAAATATCCTTTTCTTTGGAATGAAAAAATAAAATAAACCTGCATGACATTGGCTGGAAAACCTGATTTAGGGACCATCTGTGCCTTTCTCTTCTGACGGTGAAAGGAAGGACACAAGTTTGGCAATCTCAAGGAAGACAAAACGCCGTGTGCTCTTTGTGCAATTTTTATGGCTTTTAGGTGTCCCCGTGGGGAAGCGCATACAAGAAAAGAGGAAAGGGGCTTCACACAGATTGGGGAGGGGGCGCTGGAAAGCACCCCAATCCACACTCATCACCCAAGTCGGAGAACAACCAGCCGAGTCCTGATGGCACCAGCGTTGAAAAGGTGCCAACCAGCTTCCCTTGATCACCTCCAGGATTAAACCAGCATCCTTTCCTTATTTTCCAAGAATGGGATAGACCCTCCCCGAATCTGGGCTCCTAAACATTATTTTAAAACAGGGATCATTTTTCTCCTGGCAGTCCACCATGATTGTCAATCGCCCCCCCAAAAAGGGGATTTTCACGAAGAAGATTGTGCCAGCACAGCCTCCAAGCGCAGAGCACAATGTGGCCCGAAAGAGGTGTGGAAAGACAAGCTAACCAAGGGACCGGATGAGGAGGCAAAGGGGGGGGCATGTCAGCCCCCTACCCCCACCCCAGCATTTCATTAATACTGCTTGTGAGAGAGATGAAGAGAGACACGCGTGTGCGAGCGTGCCAGGGAAGAAACACGGGGCGGGGACTTCTCCCCGGTTCACAAGTCACAAAACCAGCCTACGAAGCAGGAGCCCCTCGACAAAATTCGGCTCCCTCAACGTGTATAAACGAGAATACAAGGTAGGTATAAAAGATTACGTCATAGAATTAAAAACAAAAACAAGACTGGGGGGGGGAACCCCTGCTGACCATTTGCCTTCCCAAGCATCTTTGGATGTTGAAGGGGTGGGGGGGGAACCCCATCCCATCGGTTCCTTCCTTGCCCGAATATGTCTCGGAGAGTCTCCAAAATCCAAGTAATGTCAGTCGTGGGCTGGCAGAGAGGGGGGGGTCTTCCTGGGCAGCCCCAGAGATTTGGAGGGGAGATTCAGCCTCTCAGCCTGCCAGTGCTCGTGACTCCCCCCCGAGCCATCTCTCCCCCCCCCCCTCCACAGGAAGACTTGGGGGCTCTTTGCAAAGGGTCAGGGGCCGTGAAGAAGAGACCTCCCTCTCCACGCTGCGACACAGAATAAAGTCACATCCGGGGCAGGCCTCCCTTGCTTACTCCGAAAAGGGCGGAAACATGTTCAGTTCAGGAAATTCTTCACTGCTGTAGTTGGTTCCTTGTTCCCCCAGCATAGACAGCATATCCTAGAAAGCCAAAAAAAGGGGGGAAAAAACCATAAACATAATCCGGAATAAAATAAGACCTGCGATTAAACTGGGGTAAAGGGTGAAGGGTCCAAGAGATGAGGAGACCAGGATCTGCGGTTTTCTAATCTGCTTGACTTACAACCACAACTGGGGCCAGAATGTTGGTTGCTAAGTGATCAGACCCAATTTTACGATGGTTGTTAAGCAAAACAGGGGTCCTCAAACTTGGCCACTTTAAGACTTGTGGACTTCCAACTCCCAGAATTCTCCAGCCAGCTCTGCTGCAAGATACTGCAGCCTTCATACATGTGACCTTGAATTGTGATCTTGTGACCCTGGGTGTGTGTGTGTGTGTGTCTGTGTGTCCATTGTAACCATTGTCACTTCTTCTGAAGCCATCTTGATTTCGAGCCATTGCTAAAAACCGATGGTCGTAAGTCAAGGACTTCTGGCACGATCCTTCCACTCCCCCCTTGGCTGCTTCTTATGGCCGGCCAGCTGACTCACCGGGAAGACCTCCGGCTGGGCAGACTGCTGCTGGACGTGGGACTCGCCTGAGCTCTGCCACTGTGGCCATACGCCGACTCCTTCTGCCGTCCGCGCCTGGAACGGGGCCGGATTCTGCCCGCTCTCTCCAGCAGCTGAGGAAGGAATGCGGTCAGGGAGAAGGACGGGCCTCGGGAGGCAAGGAAGTGCCGCCCGGGGAACGTTGAGAGAAGAGAGCCCACCACTGCACAATGGGCAGCAAAAGAGGCTTCAGGAGGGAGGGACCGACCCCCCCCCCCCAGTTCCTCAGGCTGTGAAAGAGACGGTGTGAAATTTGGACTTTCCGGCTTGCAAGATTCTCTTCATGTAGCCAAACTATGAAGGAGAATTAGCTCATCTGTTTGCTGCCTGGTGTGTCTGGAAAGGCTGACAGGCAGGGAAGCAGAGAACCCATGAGAGACAAAGGCTTTTTGGTCCCCCTTTCTCGCTCTGGGTCAGAAAGGCAAAGCTAAATGGCCTCTGAGGCCCTTCCCAGCTCCCCAAAGAAGCTCATTTAAGAACGATTTGACCGCAAAGGCATCACATTTACAAGGAGGCCAAGCCTGCTGGGGGCTCCAAGGGCGTCGCAGAGACTTACCGAAAGGGGCGTTCCGACCGGCAAGGTTTGGGTAGGGAGCCCCGGCTGGTGAGGCCGCAGAACCGGGATTTGGCATGGGGCTGAAGGAGGACGGCGTGGCCTGGAAGCTGCCCATGGCAAAAGAGGGAGGCCGAGTCTTCACCGGCTGGGAAGCCGCTGGCTGGAGGAGAAGGCAAAGAGCAGAAAGGAAGCGATGAAAGCCCCGGAAAGGGGTGATGCTGGGAGGGACCTCACACTCCGGAGAAAGCCCTCAGGGAAGCTTTGGGGCTCCCCCACTCCGATGAGGGAGGCCACCGGTCAGCAGGTGAAGAGGCAGGCCTTGGCATTCTCAGCCTTGACCCCCGGCACACTTTTTGGGGAAGGGGGTGTAGAGGAAGAAAGAACGGCCAAAGGAAGGCAAGATTACTTGGGCTGCGAAAGGTGGGCGCGATCCCGTAGCCCAGGCGCTTCCAGAGATCTGACTGGGGCTGGGGTGGCGAGAGAGATGGGCCAGGATGGGCCCAGCTGAGGTCGAGTGGGCCCGGCCAGGCTGCAGGACGGAGGGCGCCAGGCTGTTGTTGCTGCTGCTGCCGCTGCTGTGGGAAGAGCAGAGCGGAAGGAAGACCCTGCCTGGGAGATTCGAACGCCAAGGAGACGCCCCTGGCCACAACCGCTGAGGGGGAAAGCCCCTCCTTCACCCGCCCCCAAATTCTCAGCCCCTCGGGGAATGGAGGGGTGCTTCCTTACCGGAAGCTCTCAGCCGGGCGGGAAGCCCCGAAGCTGTTCCCTGGGGCAAAGAGGGGATGGCTGGTGGGCACCGAGTTGCCTGAAATGGGCTTCCTCTGGTCTGCAAGAGAGACCCCCAAGGGGGACGTTGGATGCAGGCCCGTTTTGGAAACCTCCCCATGGAAGGGAGACCGTGGGAAAGGGGCCTTTCCCCTCCGCCCCACACCTGGGCTGATGCCGCTGTAGATCTCGCCGAAGCGCGGGTCCCGCTCCTGGCCAAAGAGGGCCTCGGCCTTCTCCACAGGCTTGCCGTGCTCGGAACCAGAGGTGCTCACGGCCTGAAGGGCAGCCTGGAGAGAAAGAGACGGGAGGGTGAGACTTACCCACCCTCCACACTTCCTGCCCACACCAACGCCGGCCCCCCCAGACCCCCTTACCGGTGGGTGCTCGTAGCTGGCTAAGCTCTCTCTCCCGGGAACCACGTCCAGCTCCGTCGGCTGGGCCGGCTGCGTTCTAAAAGGCGGAGACTCCGATCAGGGAACAGCCCAGGGTGGTGGGTGCAGAAAGAAGCAAGACCAGGGAGCCCCCAGCCCTCCAAGCAGGCCCACGGTTCTTACCTGGCGGTCAGGTGCCCTGGGCCCATCTCCAAAGGCAGGCTGACATTGGGGCCTAGCTGGGGTCTCTGCATCGAGTTCGAGCTGGCAGGACGGGTGTCCTGGCCGGCATTTCTGCCGGGAAGGGGAAAGAAAACCATGAGGCAGATGGGCAAGAGGGCAGCCCCTTCGGGGACAAAGCAGCCCCCCAAAACGAAGGAGGGACGGAACCTTTGCACCCTCCGACAACCCAAGGAAGCTTTCTCAGCTTTGCAAAGTGGAGCAGGCCATCAACGTCAGGCCTTTCCCAAAGGGCCCCTCTGCGCCCTCTGAGATGCTGCTGCTTCTGCCTTTCCAGGAAGACCTCCATGCAAGCCCAGCCTTGAGGGGGGGCTCTATTATGAGGCCCCCACTGGCTGGTCTGCAACACCACCACCCCCAGCTTCTCTTGGTTTGGGTGCAGTGGCTTTTCCCTGCCCCACCCCTGAAGCTAAACAATGGAGATGGGGATGGAGATGGTTGGTTTCCCAGAGATCGCAACAGTTAACCCACCTGGCTCTCTCTACACAAGCCATGAAATGATGATGGGAGGCTGAGGGGCCCCTCCTGCTGGCTGAATCCCCCTCCCCGTGAGAAAGTCCCATCCGCCAGCCAATCGCAAAGAAGCAAGGTGGAACCTCCGCGGACCTTTTTGGATCGGATGGCAGCTATGGGGCCGTTGTGCTGGAGGGGGTGGGGGGAGCAGACGATCAAAGCCCTCCTCCTCCTCGAGGGGAAGGTGGGCACAGGGGCCGGGGGAGGCATCCCGAGTACGTACTTCACGTTGGTGTTGGTGCAGATGATGTACTCGATCTCGTCGGAGTAGGGGTTCTGGAAAGTGAAGGAGCTAGTCCGCATCCAGAGCCATTCGCGATTCTTGGATCGGAAACGGAACATGACGGACAGCACCTGGCCCTTTAACTTCACCACCTGGAAAAAGGGGGTGGGACCCTGTCAGGCACCTCCGGGTGCCTGGGGCTGACCCACAAAGCCACTGAGGGGTCACCCCGGCCTTCGGAAGGGCCAATGTGCCCTTCTGCTTGCACCCGAAGTCGGGGACGGGGAGTTGTTGACTTCAACTCCCAGAATTCCTCAGCCGGGAATTCTGGGAGTGGGGGTCCACAAGTCTTAAAAGTGGGCCAACTTGGAAGCTCCTGGGCCCACCTTTCAACAGGTGCCTGGAGGGCCAGAGTGGATGATGATGGTTATGGGGTGGAATGCCGTGTTATGGACCCTGTGCAAGCCCCCTACTCTCTCTCTCTGTCTCTCTCTCTCCAAGCCCTCTGCTCTCAGCCTGGACACCCATTAGGCCATCCCAGCTCTGCTGATGGCCGACGCTGAGCTGCCCTGCGGTGTGGGGTTACCTGCTGGAAGCTGTCCCTTAACAGCTGCTGGTCTTCGGGATGGCAGAACTCGACAACGTCCTTCCCCAGGAGTTCCTAGCGTGGAGGAGAGACACTGTTTGTAAAGCAGCCCCCTCCCTCCCTCCTTTAGGGTCACGGAGGAGGAAGCTGTGTCGCCACCCATGGCAGTATTTTCCCTTGAGTTGGAGAAACACCACTTAAAGTCTCTGCAAAGAGAGAGGCTCAGATTTCCAGGAGCCCCTTTCTGACGGGGGAAAGGAGGGTCCAAGCCTTGGGTGTATCCGCAGCCATTTGCCCCCTCCTCTTAGTAAGGCATCTATTGTTCAGGGAGGTGCTGCAATCCAACGCACACACCTCCCCTCCCCATCCTGCCTGGGGAATTCTGGGGCTTTAAAGCACATTTAAAGCACATTTTAAAGTGCCCAATTTTAAAAAAATATTTTCAGAGTATTCTGGACCCAGCAGTGACCAAGGACAGAGAAAGACGACACCAAAACACTTATGGGTCTGTCACCCCCCCCCAAAAAAAGCTTCTTCTTAACTGGTACGTAATTGTTTTTCCAGTATTCCTTAGATGAAATTAAACTTGATCTCCCCTTCAAGCCTCCCCCCCCCCCCACCTCTCAGGCACTTCTGTGGCTGCTTCCACCACCCTCCGACGTCCCTTCCTTGCAAACCTGGGCTTCCTCCATACTGGTCCAAGTCAGAAATCCCCAACTTTATGGAAAAGCCCCTCCACAGCTCTGGGACCCTACCTGGGGCTTGTAGCCCACTGTGGCCATGCAGCGGTGGTCCACGAAGGTGAACAGCCCATCCGTGTTGTGGCGGGAGATGAACTCGGTGGGCTGACATACCGTGTTCATGTCTGCGCAGCTGGGGGAGCTGGTGACCTAGGAAGGAAGGGGGGCAGAAAACCCCTGTGAACTCAGGGGGTGCTTTATCCTCCGGGCAACCGATTATCCCGAGGGGCTTCAGAGAGTTTGGGGGGGCGAGCCCTGCACAGCCCCACACGTCTCTGGCCTACCTGCAACCTGCCGATGGCCACCAGGCAGAATTTGCTGCCCTGCCCAGAATCCGGATCGTCATCGGGCAGGGAAACTCCTGGGAAGGAGGATTTGAATTCAGAACTGATTCAAGCCAACTGGCTTCCAGAAGACAATGGTTTAAGGTTTGTCAGCTCCCCCATGGTAGGTTTTTTAAAAATAATTGCAGAGGGGGGAGCCAGGTAGCTGGATGGTGGCACGATTGTCAAGGTGGGGAGGAAAAAAGCCCAGGGTGAGTTACCTGCCGGTGGCCAAGCTTTGATGTAGCCCGTGCAGTGGACGACCACGAAGTGGGGTTCCCCCTCTTTGACGGCACCCAGCCCGTTCCTGGAAGGAGAAGAGATTTGACAAGGTTTATACAGTCCCTCCCCAAAAACCAGGAGATAATCTGTCCTCCTTTTGAAGCCTGAAAGTCGGGCTGTGGCTTTCCCAGGGAACCCCCAAATGGCACTGAAGAAGCCCCTCTTCCTTTGCCACCTCTGCTCTTTCCCCCTCTTGCCTTTGCATTCCCCCCAAAAGACCATCCACAGGCATTTTCATCCACTGTGATTTTCTTCCCTCCCTGCCACTTGCCTGCACCGATTCCTCATGTAGCTGAGCCGGTTCATGGAGACAGGGTCGACGGTTGCGTTCCCACACCTGCAGGACGAAGGATTTCAATATTTTTTTAAAAAAAATTCCAAATTTCAGCTTCTCCTGAGAGACGTTGCCTGCAGAGGCCTCCCATGCACGGATTGGCTCAACTGGCAATTGGGGCTGACAGCCCCTCCCCCCTCAAAAGGCATCCCTTTCCTCTGCTGACCAAACCGTCGGTGGCCAGAAAGCAGCACAGTCTTGGCCTGTTGAATGGTGGTTAAAAGAAACCAGGCTTAAATCAGGGGTGTCCAACCCTGGGCACTTTAAGACAGGTGGACTTCAACTCCCAGAATTCCTCAGCCAAAGCTGACTGGGGAATTCTGAGAGTTGTAAGTCCACCCGTCTTAAAGTGCCCCTGACTTAAATGAAGCACACTGCCCCTTCAGCACAACAACCGGCTTCCAACACACCTCATCCGACAGATGAAGGACCTGCGGGACCCCATGCACATCCTCATGGACTGCTGACCCTCCTTCTTGACCGTCCCTGTCTTCAGATCCAGGATCCGGCCTGCGAAAGCCAAGCCAAGCCACAAAATGAGGACCGGGCTGCTCCCAGCAGCTGAGAAGGAGGAGAACCGGCCGCTGGCTCTCCCACACTGAGCTGAGCCGGAGGGAGGAAACCTACCACTCAGCGCGTTCTCTGAGGTGGAGAGCTGTTCCCGCAGCTTCTCCACATCATCGGGGTGCACCTGGTCGTAGAGGGTGCTGCCGAACCACTCCGACTGTGGCTGGTTCAGGACGGGTGTCACCGAGTCAGAGACGTAAACCACCCGGCCCGTCTCACAGGAGACGATGAAAAGGAAACCGTCGGCCGCCTCCAGGATCAGGTGTTTCAACTCCTGTGGACAGAGGGAGAAACTGAAACAGAAAGCAGGGTGGAGGCTGGGGCATCAAAGGGCCAAGGAGTCCCCTCTGACGTGGGCACACACGGCTGCCAACTCTCCTGCATGCTGGCCGCACCATGGACAGGTGCCACGGGTTCAAAGCAGAACTATGGAGCTCTGCAAAGGGGAACAGAATAACAAAATAACAGACTTGGAAGGGACTTTGGAGATCTCCTAGTCCAACCCCTTGCTCAAGCAGGAGACCCTATATGGTTTTGGACAAATTGCTGATCAATCTCTTCTTAAAAGCCTCCATGCACAACTTCTGAAGGGAAGCTGTTCCAACGATTCACTGAAATTCAAATTCAGCTGTGGGGGTGCAGTGGTTAGAAGGCAGCATTGCAGGCTATTCTGCCCACTGCCAGCAGTTCGATCCTGATCAGCTCAAGGTTGACTCAGCCTCCCATCCTTTTGAGATCAGTAAAATGAGGATCCAGATTATTGGGGGCAAGAGGCCGATTCAGTAAACTGCTTAGAGAGAGGTTTAAAGCACTACAAAGTGTTATATAAGTCTAAGGGCTGTTGCTAGTTTCTTCTCCCCTCCTCCACCCCACTGCTGACAGAGATTCCAAACACACAACCGTCCACCCCCATCCCTCCTCCTGCCCCTCTTCAGAAATGCCAAGGAGAGACCTGGTCGGTGAGGAAGGAGGGCTTGTAGCTGCCATCTGTAGAGGTGTTCCCGGTGCCCCGCAGCGACTTCATGTGGGAGACGGCCATGCGCAGAATGGTCAGTTTGTCCGGCTTGCGGGCCAGGGCACTGCAGGTGGGCACCATGTCGGAGAGCTCGGTGATGTAAGCGGTCATCTTGTTCCGCCGGCGGCGTTCGATCTCGCTGTGGTTCTCCCTGGGGATGGAGAGAGGAACAGAGAAAGGGAGGACGGTTGTGAGGAAAGGCCGGGCTCGCGAAACAAGAGGGAGAGCGGACGGGTGGGGAACAGAGAAAGGAGGGCAGAAAGAGGGCCACAAGGTGTTAACGCTTGGAAAGAGGATGTGTGCCAGGCATGCAGACAGAGAAAAGCAGACAAGATTTTGAGGAGAGTTGCAACCTTCTGCTTGAAATAAAACACAAGATGCCTTTGAGAAGCTGACAGAAAGGGCTTGGAGGTCCAACAGTGTCTGCGAATGGAGCCTCCTTGAATAGAGGCAACTTATCCCTAAACATTCTCTGCCTGCCTGCTTTTCCTTCTATCTCTGCTGGCAGATCGTAGCCTATTTAGGCCTCCTTCCTTTCTAGCAAATTCTAGGAAACAGAAGCATACGAAGCAGCAGGAAGAGAACACAGGCTGCCTTGGCACTGAAAGGACCATCCCGACTTTGGAAGGCGGGGGAGGGGGAGAAACCCCTGCCCCTAAACCAGGTTTAGCATCTTGGCATAGAGACACATGGTTCTGCATGCCTCTTGAAGCAAAAACCTCCTTTGCAGCTGCAAAGTTTTGCAGAAACTTTGCAGAAGCTCTCAGAGACATCGGGCTGCAGAATCATCACCCCCACAACCCTCCCCCCAAAAAAGGTTTTACAAGCTTTCCAACAAAAAAAGGGGGGGAGGAATTAGTCAATCAGAAAACCAGGACCCGGAAGCATGGAATGGAAGATGGAGCTGGGTGGAGGACGGAGAGAAGGAAGAAAAGACTGGTTTGGTTTTTAATGGAAAGAAAACCACAAAGTTTTAGATCGCTCAATTCCTGCTAGTCGCTGGAGGGAGGAAATCTACGCTTTCCTGAGCCAGGAGTTCAGTGATGGGGGGCTTAGCCCTCCGAGGGAGACACGGAGGCTTGTGTGAGTCCTCGAAACCCCAACCGGTGTCAGCCACAGCTGCGGCCCTGCCTGCTAACCATCCTGGCTGGTTTTTCAGGGCTTCTTGTGTCCAGCCCAGCGGCTGATTTCCCCAAACTCTCTGTCCACTTTCCAGCCTTTAAGGAAGAAAACGGGGAGGGCAACGGGGGTGGGTGGGTGGGGGAGGGAGCTATAAGGGTGATGGGTGGGAAGCAGAAGAAGGGGGGGGAGGCGGGGTGAAGGGGAAATGAACAAACTGTGGTTTGTCATGCGTGGAGAATCCAAAGCAAATCTCTGTCTTCCTACCTGGCCAATCTTTCCTTATCCGCTGAGCTCTGCTCGTCATCAGACCTAGAAATAAAATGGGTGAGCTAAGCTAAAACTTCGGGGGAGGGAGGGGCAGTTGGCGGGGGTTGGCTTCCCAGGCTGAGAGAGGGGGCAGGAACTCATCTTATGGTCCCAGTTCTCACTGGAAGAAGCCCAAAGAAAGAGGAGGGGGTTAGCATGACCCAACAGCCCTAGAAGAGAGACCCTCCCTGCAGGGGCTGCCCAGCCTCACAGCGCAGAAAGGAGGACAGGGGAGGGAAGGAGAGAAAGAGGGAGGGGAGGGCAGATGGATGGATGGGATGGATGGAGCACGGAGGGTTGTGCAAAGGAAGCTGCTTTTCAGCCAGAGAGAAACTTACTGCAGGAGGTGGGCTCTGAACCAGGGCCCCAAAAGGCTGAAAGCCCCTCAGGACAGAAAAATACAAGGGAAAACAGGAATTCTTCCCATGTCAAGCAGAAAGGAAGATTGCGGAACAAGATCCAGCCTCAGGCGTTTGAGTGCCAGGCTCTGCGGAGTTAACCGTCTGCCTCTAATGGGGCGTTTTTCAATCTCAGCAGCTTTAAGAGGAACAGACTTCAACTCCCAGAATTCCCCAGCCAGCCACAAGTTGAAGACCACCCCTCTTAAAGCTGCCATACTTGAGAAACACCGCTCCAGTGGCTACGGCCACAATTCCACTTTCACATCAGGGGCCTGGCTGCTGCCTTGTTGAAATTTCTGGGCAGCCTCAAGATTCAGATTTGGTTGTATTATTTGCTGAATGTTTCAATCGGCATCTTAATGGGGAGCAAAACAAATTATAGAAAACAATTAAAAACCTCAGGTTCAAAATGCTTGGTGGTTGATTTGCAAATCTGGCTGCAACTATGCAGAAATCACAAAAAATAAATAACACATAAAAGCAAAATCCCAAGCAATTCCCTGAAACTGACAAATGGGATTAAAAAAAAAAACCTTTTGCAGTGAACTTAGTTCAGGGCGCTAGCAAATCATAAACTACAGAAACAAAGCTGGATGCCAGCGTCCGCTCTCTCTCCAGCCAACTGCTTTGCCGTTGGAAAAGCCAGGAGCTTCCATGCATAATATTAAAAGGTAGCGAAATATCAAAGGCTCCTGCGTTGTTTTAATTAACTCAGCTTAATTTCAAAGCCAGGTTGGACTCCCAGAAGCCGATATTTTGCAAAGAATCAGGGAAGGAGGCTGCTTACATTCGAACACGGAAAAGGCCATCTTACTTTTTCGCAGAAGAGGCTCAAGGGATCCCCCTTCTCCTCGCTGTGCAAAAAATCCTACCTGGCGAACCGCTCTTTGTCCGTGGAGAGCTGGTCATCCTCACATCTAGAAGAACAAGGGGAAGGATGCCATGAAAGGGCTTGAAAGGGCCAGCAGGGTGAATTTTTACCAACTGAAAAATCCCAGCTTCCCAGCATAAAGTTCTTTGAGGCCTTCCCTTCTCTCTGAACCGAGCTGCCCTCAAGAACATGTCCTGTCTCTCCTGCACTTGTTTTACCAAGACTGACGCTGGAGGCCTTCAAGAAGAAACTGGACAGCCATTGGTCTGGAATGGTATAGGGTGTCCAGCAGGGAGCTGGACTAGAGGACCTCCAAGCTCCCTTCCAGCTCTGTTATTTGGTTTCCTGCCTCTGTCAATCCCAACTTCCTTGCCAGGAAATGGAAACGAATCTCACCTGAGAAATTTGCTGTTCCCTTCGCCATCGTCGTCAAACTCGAGCCTAAAACGCAACAGCAACAAAATCAGGGGTGGCGAGTGAAATCCTTCCAGGTCAGGCCCAGCCTTGAGTGGAGAGAAGGTCACACCTCTTCCTTTGCCCCGGTTAGGGGTCCAGGACCCCACGGACCCTAACCCTTCTTCACATACCCCGTCCGCCGCTTGCTGCTTCTCTGGCTGAGGCTTCCTGCAGCCGGTCCTGGTGTGCCCGAAGCTGCTCCCAGGGGAGACATGTCTGAGGCCATTTCTGGAAAGACGGAGAAACAGGATGGTGGGCGAGGGCAAGAACAGTCTCGGAGGGGCTGGGCGTTCGTTTGCAACTGACTCGTGCCCCCTTTTGCAACCTTCTGACTGGCAAAGTCAACGGGGGAAGCTGGATTGGCTTAACAACCCTAGCTTAACAACTGCAGTGATTCACTTAACAACAGTGACAAGGAAGGTCGTAACATGGGCCCAAACTCACTTTGACAAATGTCTTGCTTAGCAACAGAAATATTGGTTGTACGCTCGAGTACTAGCTGTATTACGTCTCCAACACATAAAAACAAAGTCAAAGACTGATTATTTCTCCAGAAAACTAAAAAAATAGTTTCAGTTGCTGTATCCCATAAAAACATTACAGACTTGTTGGGCAGAAAACCCCCAGTCTGAGATCAGCTTGTGGTTCCATTCAGATTTCATTAAGAGAAGAAAGGATGAAATACATGTGACCAATTATCATTATTTTTAAGCAGTGTCTGAAGCAAGATCTAACTTTTTTTGTCATCCATTCGATTATGGGAAGAGTCACACCAATTCACTGGACTATGGAAATGTAGAAAATATGCAAAGACCCTGATGTTTTTCTAGAACAGCTTGCTCTACTCCATTTGAATCTGAGGAAGAAAATCGATGCCATATGGAAATAAAGACAAAATACTGCAAACTCTGCACGGAATTATGAAGTGCAGATGAAAGAACTTTGTAGCAGGAAAACACAATTCCCAAGGAGGGCGTTGGAGACAGCTTTGCTGGCCAGAAAATACCCCCCAAAGTTCCCCATACAAAAGAAGGCCCAACTTAATTAAATTGCAAAGATTGCAAAAGTCAAGAAACAATTAGGGGAACCACTTAAGCACTCTCAGAAGCTGCCCTCCCCTTTAAAAAAAAAGATGAAAAAACTATCTGGAATCAGAAGAACACAAGGGATCCAACACCAGATTTGCCTAGAATGTCTATAAACGGGAAAAAAACACAATTTCTTCTCAGAGAAAGATTTTAACTTCATTGATAGCCTAGCAGGAAAAAAAGGGGCAAGATTTGGACTTTTGAGAGACAATACCTCAATGGCGCAGGCAATGCCAAAAGAACGAAAAGGGAAAAAAGATGTATTTTTGCTACACTTAATGGTAAATATTTACAGGCAGACTCCCTGGTTTCAAAACTGAACTGCAATCTGAAAACAGAAGCATTAAAAGTAGCAATTTTGCAATAACAAGAAGTCCCCCATATAACAACCCTTTCAAAACAAAACACGGTAGTTTTCAATCCTCAGGGCTGCAATCTCTCCAGCTTCTACACCAAGTGCAAAAAGACTTTAAAAAAAAACAGGACAAATGCTCTGTCAAACCTGGGACTTTAAATCCGCGGCTGACAAGAACTGACGTTCCTTTCCAGAATGAGTATATTTGCAAAAGGGTTTTCTGTCTCAAAACCCAGAAACAAAACATCCGAGGCCGGCCAAGCGCTGACGTATTCCTCCTAAGAATTTTCAAAACAGTAATTCTGCGCACCAAGGCGGCTGGGGTGTTATTATCGCACAAGGCTCTCTAGGAAGTTTGAATGATAAAAAAAGCGACTTCACAGCTGATCCTTTCTCGAAAGCCACCCCTGAGTTCCAGTCATGAAGAGAACGCCGAATTACTGAAGTTCGATAAAATTTTTGCCGAGCGTTTGACCAATGAATGATGTTTCCATGCGAGTTTCTGGCAAGAGTTTCTGAGGACAACAAAGGGGCTGGTTGGAGAAGTAGAAAGGTGGGCCTTGACTTACATTTAGTTCATTTAGTGACCATTCAAAGTTACAACAAAGTTACAAGTGACTTAGGGCCGTTTTTCACCCTTGCTGCATCCACATGTTCACAAGACCAAAATTCAGGCATTTGGCAACCGGTTCACATTTATGACAGTTGCAGGATCCTGGGATCACGTGATCCCCACTTGCGACTTTCTGACAAGCAAAAACCAGGTTCACTTAACAACTAACTTAACAGCTGCAGTGTTTCACTTAACAACTCTGGCAGGAAAGGTTGTACAATGGGGCAAAACTCCCTCAACGAATGTCTCACTTAGCAGCAGGATGTCTGGGCTACCAACCGTGGTCGTAAGTCGAGGACCGCCCCTGCAGGCCAGACGCAACTCGCTCTTTCCTTTGTCTACTTCTGGGCCAAAACCAAAGTCAAATTTTGCCCACAGTGGGAAAATACAACTGTCGAAAGACCCTGTTTGTCCCTTCTCGGATATTTGTTCACTGTATCCTGAGTTAAACAGCCCGGTCTGGATTTTGCAATTGGACCCACCTCCAAGCAGGGAAAAAAACCCCCAGATTTTGCAATCAGGCTTTGCCAGGACAGAAGGAGATTTAATCAAGCACAGCAGCCCTTCCGGCCAGGACCAGGAAGCCACTGCTGCTCCGGCTGGGAGCGATGGGACTCGGGATCCTGCCCATGGGCTGGAAGGGCCCTCTTCAAGGGCCGCCCCACAAGCAATGCAGGGCGGCAGTCTAACTCACGCTGTCCGGCCAATGCCCAGACAGGCCCATGGGGCTCAACCAGACTTGGCCTGCCGGCTGGGGATGATAGGAGTTGTCTTCTCGAGCCTCTGGGGCCCTCCAGCTCTTCTGATGATGGAATGATGGAGCTGGAGGTCTCCCCAGGTGGGGACCAACGGCTGGGGAGGATGGGAAGGAGGGTCTGGAAGAGTCACGGGGGCGCGGGCCGGGGAAGCTGGGAAAGGGAGTCCCAGCTGGGACGCAGCAGGCAAGGAGAGCCAAGAGGCCCCCCGCCCCCTCCCAAGACCACCCCCCTTTTTCCCCCGAGGGCCCCCCACTCACCCTGCTCCGCGGCGGCGGTTGCCATGGCTACACAGGCGGGCGCCCACCCCCTCCCCCCCCCCGCCCGAACTCCGCCGCCCCTCGCTCGCGCCAGGTCCAAGATGGCGGCGACGGGCGAGTCCTGCCGGGGCGGGGCCGAGGGGGCGGTGGCTGGAGGTAACGCGAGCTCTCATTGGCTCGAGCCGCCCCAGGGGGCGCAGCCCACGGAGCCGTCGCCGAGGAAGGGGGCGTGGCTCAGAAGTGGGGAAAAGGGACGCCGCGGGACACTCGAGCGACGGGAAGGGGGCGTGGCGAGGGTGGCGTCACGGCCCAGCTGCTGACGTCGCCTTAAAGGTCCCGCGTCCCGCTCCTGTTCTCCAAGGGTTTGCCTCAGCCCACCAGGACGAGGCCCGTTCGCCCCAGCCGAACCGTCGGGCGGGGCCTGTTCCAATGCCATTTGCCCTCCTGCCCTGTCAAACTACCGTGCGTCCCCCTCCTACTGGATCCCTTGGACAAGAAGCCCCATCATCCTGGGCCAATCAATACGCCTCGTGCTTCCCTTATTTGCAAAGGCTTGGGGGCAACAGCCCTGTGCTGCTGCCCCAAGAGAAGGAAAAGCCCACCTCTGCACACCTCCAAGGCCAGGGATCCTCTGGGCTGGCGGGGGAATGATGGGAGGTGTAGTCCAGCCGAAACCCCTCCCCTCCTTTGGGGTGGCCAGTCCTCAAATTGTGCCCTCCGCTGCCTCATGCTGGGCCAGAAAAGGAGGCCCTCTCTCCTCTGCCTTCCATCCAGTTGCACCAACAAACAAAGATCCAGACACGGAGGAAATCTGTTGCCAGAAGGCTCTTTGCACATGCTCAGGAACACCGTCCAAATGTCTCCTCCCACAAGACCTGCTAGGGGTCCCCCTTGGACAGCAGTAGGGGGAGGAGAACAGATCCCACCCCCAGAGGGACCATCTCCGGCTCCTTCTCTCCCTTCCGCAGGGACGGCAAGGAACGTGATCCCGTATTGCAGCCCCACCTGATGAAGTATTAATGATATTTCCAGGAGCAGCTCAGCAGCACAGACCAGGTTGTCTGGCATGGCCTGGAGCCAAGGCCAAAAAGCAGCACACACACCCCCAGCTCTTTGGAAGGGCAAGGAACGGCCTTTGGGGGGCCAGACGTGGATTCCCTGTGGATCGGAGGGGATCCCTGGCACTTTCCAATGAGAATCGTCCCGTTCCCTGCAAGGCCTTGAGCCTCAGACTCAGATTTTCCGTCTGCCTGCTGGAAACCTTTTGAGCAGGTTGGTGCCAAGCAGATTTAACAGATAATCAGAGTTGGAAGGGACCTTGTAGGTCATCTAGTCCAACCCCCTGCCCAAGCGGGAGATCCTACACCATTGCTGACTAATGGCCGTCCATTCTCTGCTTGAAAGCCTCCAGGGATGGAGCTCCCACAATTTCTGAAGGCAACTTCTGTTCCATGGGTTGAATGCTCTCACTGTCAGAACATTTCTCCTTATTTCTAGGTTGAATCACTCCTTGTTCCATTGTTTCCATCCATTGTTCCTTGTCTGGCCTTCGGTTGCTTGGAAAAGAGCAGACCAAGCGTTATCCAGGCTATGGAAAGTCCCATGATGGAGCCCTTTGTGGACCTGGACCAAGGCATCTGCCTCGCCTTCCTCTCCCTGATGGGTCTGTTCCTGCTGGCCATGATGGTGAGGTGCGCCAAGCTGATCGTGGACCCTTACACAGCCATTCCCACCTCCACCTGGCAGGAGGAACCTCTGGACTGATCACCTGACAGTCACGGAAAGGTCTGGTGGGGAGTCCAGGAGGGTGGGAAAGCAGTTGCGATCCCCAATCTTACAAATCTCCCTTGGGTTTAGGATTGGGCTGGAAGACCTCTAAGGCCCCTTCCAACTTGTTATTCTGTTTATCATTGCTCCGTGTGTCCTGCGGGAAACGCAGGGCCAAATTGAGAGACACACCACTTCACACACCACCCCCTTTTCCAAAGGGGAAAGTTGGTCCCCTGAAAGACTCAGTTTGGGGGGGATGGTCTGTGATAATCCAAAATTGACCAGGAATTCTGCTTTCTCTGCTGTCTTCAACATCCTCAAGGGAGGGAGACATTTGGGCTCCATCATCTGCTTGTATCCCACACCCAAACAAAGCATGTGAGTTTCTACTTCCTGGTCATCTTCTCAGCCATGATTTCATCCAGGATGATTCAGTTGGCTTTTCTTGCTAGTCCGAAGGCTCTTAGTTATCTTCTGTAAGGGCACCATAATTTAATCATGCGATCTTCTTTCCTTGGCTCAGAACCTCACGGGATCAATGGAAGATTCTTAGGCTTTAATCTTGGCCATTTTGGGGGGGGGGGGTTGCTGGAGGTTGGGCAAAAGGGGGCAGACGATTAGCAGGAAATTGTTGAGCGAGAAAACCTACCCGGGAAGGAAAGGTCAAAAGAAGTGGCATCTTTTTTCCTGCTTCTGTTCAAGTTTAGGGTGGAGACTTGTCTCTGCTTGCAAGATGTAAAAGCAAAATAATAGTAGTAGTAGTAGTAGTAGTAGTAGTAGTAGTAGTAGTAGTAGTAATAATAATAATAATAATAATAATAATAATAATAATAATAATAATAATAATA
>BLBF01000081.1:10553791-10583116 GCA_015471245.1 Laticauda colubrina
TAATAATAATAATAATAATAATAATAATAATAATAATAATAATAATATATCCAGCGTTCTATTTCTGTTTCATTCTGAAAAGCGGCCTCTGCAGCATCAGCTGCCTTCTTTCCCTTTAAAATACCCTTTTCATTGATCAATGAAGTTTTACGTGTAACTTATTCACTCTGCATATAAAAGAATTCATTGAATCTTACTCTGGCCTTTTTTTTTCCTGTTTATTTGTGCGTCCTATAACCCCAAAGGACACTCTAAGCTGCATTATCTCCTCCTTGCCCAGGGAAGCCAAACGGCTCTGCCGAATTTAAAATTTAAAACTTTCTTTTCTTGAAAAGCAAAGCTGCTGTCGTTTATTGAAATTTTTTTTAAAAAAAAAGGAAAACAAAAGAACTGAGCATGCGCACTACTTCCTCTTACTGAAAGGCGGGGCCTCTGTTCTTTCATTCTTTCGCAACCAAGGGCTTCGACATGCGGCTGCGCGCCGCCCGTCTCCCTCCCAAGGGCGCATGCGCACACCTTCACCCGCCGCCGTCGGGCACGAGCGACGCCCCGCCCCCGGAAGCACGTTGAATGGATTTCCTGTCCTGCCTAAACTGCCCCCCTCCGGCCCCCCCGGCGAAGCCGAATTGGGTTCCAGGCAAAATAAGCCCCCCTCCTCTCCCGCCCCCCGGGCGGAGAAGGTGAGTTGGAGAGGGGCTGGGGGCGGGGGGGGGTGCAAGGGGGGCGGGGGGCTGCTTTGGAAGGGGAGGGGTTGAATGGAGGGTCTGCCAGGGAAGGGTCCTCTGGGGAGCGGGGGCAGAACGCGGGGGGGGGGGCAAAATGGGGAACAGGGAGGAGTGAGCAAACTTCCTCTGGTCTTGGACTACAATGCCCATTGGGCTCAGCCTGCATGGGCACAGCCATCCCAGGGCATAGAACTAACCCTGGCTCGTCTTCAATCTTGGTTAAAGGCGGGCTGTGGCTTTGCGGGTGGGTGGGGGTTGCAAAGCCCAAGGGAGAGTCGGACATATTTAGAGCAGAACCCCCCCCAAAAAAACTGGAGGGTCCCTCTTTGTGTGTGTGTGTGGGGGGGGGTCTCTTCCCAGCAGAGAACCCATCGTCTCTGCATTTGTGCAAAAAGAATTCGTATTTTAAAAAAAGGTTAAAAAAAAGACCTGTTTTTACCTCCCATACTAAACCTTTTTACCTGCAGCTTCCCATAATTAAAAGCAAAAAAATCAAATAATAATAATTATTTGTGGCATTTATACCCCTACTTGCAACTCTGGATGCTTAAATCCTACCAGTCTGATGTGTGCTCCTCTGCGGGGTCTCGAGAGCGTACTCATCCCCAATTGTCTGAACAGATGAACCAGTTGCTTGCTCTCCAGAATTAAGAGGAGGGGGTATATTTTCCAGTGTATTTTTTATTTTATAAAAGTGAAATACCCCTCAAGCATCATCACAAAATCCCCAGCACCGTAAAGCCGACAAACTTGAAATGGGGCCCATAGGTTCCTCTTGGCTTCTAGGGGCTCACCAAGAAAGGATTTTTCCAAATCACCATCAGAGCATTAAGAGTGTTTCCTATATTATTATTAACACGCTCTGATGCTAAGGAGTTCTGCTCCCCCTCCCCACCTGGAAAGAACTCTGGTCCAACTGCCAGTTGCCTCACAATCCGTTAGCTCAGTTCAGACAGCCAGACTTTCAACTCCTTCACTCAGGAGCGGTCTGGGCCTCCTTATAGTACGAAACGTTGCCACCTCACCAAAATGTCTACGTCTTCCACCTATGGAACTGCTTCCAGACTCAAGGCGGCGGGAGTGATATTCCCTTTTGAGTTTCAATCACCGCCCCAACTCACTTCTTACACTGACCTCCTCAGTTCAGACAACTCTGTTCCTTCCACTGTAACACCAGTTCAAGGGAAAAAAGGGAGAAACCGCAGGAGAAGATTTACAGATGCGATTAGGAAAACACAACTAAGAAAAGCTGCCAAAAAGTATCGTCAACACCACCCCAAAGTCAATAGAGAGGCTGTAAAAGAGTATGCCTCTAAAAACCCCTACGTTAATCAAGCAGCTACCGCTAGATACAATAAAAAGAGATCACAAATCAGATCAATGCCTTGGACTAATAAGCATTTGTCTGGTTTTAAATATGAACCTCAGATTGATTACTCCAGGGGAAAGGTTGTTGATCTAGGACCTCGGTTACCCTGTGCCTGCTGCCGTGCCCCGAAGTGGCAGGATGAGACTCCTGGGATGTGCTGCAATGACGGTAAAGTCCAGCTCCCTCCCTACCCTGGACCCTTGCACAGTCTTCTCGCCCACCAGCATCATCCAATGGCAGATCACTTTCTGCTGCCCAGAAGTATAACGGATGCTTCCAAATTACGTATTTTGGAGCCAGAGAGGGAGGGGAAGGAGGGAAATTTTATGCCTACATTCAAAGTGACAGGTCTACTACAAGATAGGGAGTATCATGGTGGGGTCACAGCAGTAGCCTTCATTTCTCCAGATATACTTGATTGGTGATGATGACAACAAGAGGGACATCCGCTGTGGAATCTTAGTTTAATTTTCAAGCTTTATCAAGGCCGATCACAGTTTCATAGCAAAGCACGGGTATCCAGCTAGTTATTTTATATATAGTTATATATTATTGTTTGTATGTTTGCTTTTGTGTACGTATCTTACCTTTTCATCTTCTCTTAAAGATGTTCAGGTTTAAAATCCAACTGCACCCTGTTTCTGGAGAACGTAGGAAAAACCATGGCAAAATAGATATTGCTCTAGTGGTTAAACCACCAGGCTAGAAACTGGGAGATTATGAATTCTAGTCCCATTTTAGGTATGAAAGCCAGCTGGCTGATGTTGGGCCAGTCACTCTCTCAGCCCAGTCCACCTCACAGGATTATTATGGTGGGGAAAATGGGAGTAAGAAAGAAGTATTAGGTCTGTTCTTCATGTTCCATTGTTTAAATTAAACTATTAAATATAAATGATTAAAAATAAAGGCAGGATATCAATTACGAAAAGGATAGAGGGAAGTTGATGATTATAACAACACGTAATACTAAAGTGAGTAGGGGCTGAGGATGAGGTCTCTCTTCCTATCCACTATTTTTCTTTCTAACAATGTCCAACTAAACAAATATTGCAGTTACGATCTAAGTTTGAACTGTTCTTAAATTTCTGTGCCGCACAGATTTAGATTTAATGGCACGTACATTTTTCTCAGATGTTGGCAAGATCTGTACCGTATCAGAAGGAAATTGGAAAAAAAAACACAACCCAGTTGGGACAGAAGGATGTTTTGGCTGCCATATGTCATTTGCTCTTTTTCTCTGAACCGTTTCAGGTTCTGCTGCCATGGCGGAGTCCGAAGACATTTTAGAGCTCCAGCGGGAGGTGATGGAAGAGATGGGCATCTCCCTGGAGGACCTCAAGCAGCTGATCGAAGAGGAGCTGGAGAAATCGGAGTACATCAAGCAGCGGAAGGAGGAACTGGGGCGCCTGGAGGAGTGCGTGAAACAGAAGGAGGCGGAAGTGGCTCACGTCGACCAGCTCCTTGAAAATGCCGTGAAGTAAGCAAAATGGTTTGGCTTCTTGGTGCACCCTTACATTTCTAAAAAAGCTGGCAATTCAAAGTATAAAGTGTACAGGCAGTCCTTGAGATACAGCCATAACAGAGCCTTAAGTTGTGACTATCATACATTGGGTTGTAAGTGTGACTTTCAATGCCATTGGGGCTTTGGTCACTCAACAAACTCTTGCAAGTCAAGAACCACCGGTATTTAATCCCGTTTTCTAGAAAGCTCACCCGAGCTCCGGTGTTCTGGTTCTGCCTTAATCCAATTGACTTCTGTTTACCTGCCAGGGCGGTGGATAAATGCGAAGTGCTGGTCAAAGACATCTATGTCAACCTGGGGCTGGAATACCGAGAGACGGATTCGGATTCGGAGAACGGCTCCAGCAAACCCATGGAAGTGATTGAAATCCCTGATGAGGACGAGGATGAGGATGATGTCATGAGCGTGGACTCAGGTGGGGCGCCGCTGGTGGGGGTTAGCCAGCATTGGTTTGGCTTTACATCCATCAGTTGTTATCTAAATCAGGACCTGCCTGGCTACTTTTTGGCTGAAAAAAAAAAAAAAACCACTGTGATTTCATTTTGTCTTTCCTTTCCGTTGTAGAAGATCCGAGTAACAAAATTGCAAAGGACCAGACACTGGTAAGTTTGTGGGACCGGAATGAGGAACCACGGCTTAAGTCATGAACCTAGTTAGGGGAAAAATATAACCCAGTTAGAAACCAAGTTTCCCAGTTAAGGGAAAGGATGGGCATTTTCCACAGGCGAACTGAAGCCATGAAATAGCTCTTCTTTTTTGGGGAAAAAAATAGTTTACAGGTAGCCCTTGACTTACAATCACAATTGACCCCAAAATTTCCATGGCTGAGTGAAACATCGGTGAAGTGATTTTTGCCTCATTTTACGACTTTTTGTGCCAGAGTTTAGTGGGTCATATTGTGGTTTGCCAGCAGCTGGTGCAGCCAGCAGTGGAATCGGACAGTGAGGAAGAAAGGGGACTAGTCAGAGAGTCTGGAGAGGACATGGACGAGGGTCCTACGTCCGATGCAGGGATGGGGCCAGGACCATCTGGGAGTGGGGTCCAGAGCCTTTGGAGTCTGGCAGCAGCGAGGCAGAGGAACAAGGGGAGCCTGTTCCCAGTGCGCGTCTGCGCAGAGCTGCTAGAAGGCGAGAGCAGCTGAAACAGAAGGGGCAACTTGGGAGTAAGGCTGGGAAGTGATTGCCCCTCCCATCAGGGATAAAAGTCAGACCTCAGTGATGAACTCTTTGCAGAAAGCAAAGTAGTTTGATAGATTCTAAATCCTCCTTGCAGCTCTATGTACTCTGGTGGTTTTTTTCTGGTACTTGGTTTCTGTTATAATTAGTTGGATATTTCTGTTTTTGGCAACATTCCACAGCACTGAAAGGCAAATGCTTATCTTGGGAAACTGTTTATAATTGGTTCTGGCTGGGAATGAAGTAATTCCCAGCGTTGTGATAAAATAGGTTTTGCTTTTAAAACACGTTTGTATTTAATTCTGTTTGACGAAGCCTGGGTCAGAACAGGTCACTGCAGTTAAGTTAGGAACACGTTAAGTCAGTTGTTAAGTGAATCCCAGCTTCCTCACCGACTCTGCAAAAGGCACGACCCCGGAAACACTGCAATGGTCACTTAATGAACTGCTATAAGTTGAGGACTAGCTGTACTTCAGTCCTGGGGATGCCATTAAGTGGAAAGATTTAACTTGGCATCAGCCAATAGCATCGAGTTAAAACTCCTTCTTCCTTTTGCTAAGATGTTCTGGGTCCCCTGCCTGAATCCTTCTCAGCTTTGGTCCTTTTTCGCAGCGAGGAAATCGAATGGTTTGCCCTTTGCTTTCCCCACTTGCAGCTCCGGGAAGCCATGGCTGCCATGAGGAAATCCGCACAAGATGTTCAGAAGTTCATGGACGCCGTTAACAAGAAGTCGGGCAGCCTGGATTCCCAGAGAGGTGGGTGCTGTACCCAATTGCCTTGGGGGGAGGGGAGCAGTCTCGGGGGTCTCTTTGAAATCCAGACTCCCTCCGGAAAGAATGTGGTCTAAGAGACCCCGGGAACCAATCGAGATAAAGGATATTTTTACAGGGGTCTTAATGGTGAAGTTGGCAGCAGAATTAGACCCCATCCGGCGAAATCCTAATTCTGAAGTTTGGGTGTTGCCTCTTCTTTCCTCTTCCACTTCTTTCTAACTTACTTCTGAAAGCATGACGACTAGTAAGCTAATTTTCATTTGGGAGATAAAATGAATAGAAATTTCTTCTAAAATTTGGCCTGGCTCTTGTGGCTCTTTTCTGCCTTCCAAAAATGCATGGCCGGTTGGTTGGTTGCTTGGTGTCCTGATTTCTTTTCTAATCTTGATCGTCATCAGTGAAAACCACTTTGGGTCCAGCAGGCTGGGAACCAGGCAGCCGTGAGTTCTAGTCTCTCTTAGGCACAAAGCCAGTTGGGCGATCTTGGGCCAGTCATTCTCTTTCAGCTCTGGGAAGCAAACAAGGGCAAACCACTTCTAAAATATTGCCCCCCCCCCCCCCAAAAAAAAAAAAAAAAAAAAGCCCCAACAACAACCCTGCTTGATTTTTCCTGACAGGTTTGCAGCACGTCAGCCCTGGCTGTGAACTCACCCACGATGGCGACCTCACAGTTGGTGATCGTATCCTGGGCAAGAAACGGACCAAGACTTGGCACAAAGGCACCTTGATTGCCATCCAGACAGTGGGTAAGGAAACCCTCCCCACAGCTATCCCCGGGATAATAGCCAACCTGGCCAAGATTTTGTAGAGACATAATAGCATTCTTCCTTGCAGTCAAGGTTGTGTCTTCCCTGCACCTGGATGAGGAGTGGTTATTAAAGGATGTCTTCTGTTGGGAGGGATGGGGATTGGGCCATGTGATGGACTGATGGGTGCAGGGGGTGAATTTGTGTTTTGAATTCCTGTGGGGAAATGTCAGAATGTCAACTTTAATAAAATGGGACATTGAGAAATGCCTGCCTCGGGGTTTGGTCTTTCTGGAGTGCTGACACTACAATTGGAGCCTTCCTCAGCCTACCTAATTGGCATGCCTCTATTTTTTAGGAGGGTGGGGGGAAGAACTACATGTTTTCAACAGCCTTCTCTCCAGAGAGTTATAGTTCTGCCTCTTGACCAGCTGCCTCCGGTCATCATGAGGATGAGAGCCTTGCTTTGAATTCAAACCAAACGTTCCTCCCTCCCTCCCTCCCCTCCCACTAGGTCCTGGGAAGAAATACAAGGTTAAATTCGACAACAAAGGGAAGAGCCTGCTCTCAGGCAACCACATCGCTTACGACAGCCACCCAGTGCCCGAGAGGCTGAACGTCGGCAGCCGGGTTGTGGCCAAGTACAAAGATGGCAACCAGGTCTGGCTCTATGCGGGAATTGTGGCCGAGATGCCCAACGTCAAGAATAAGATGAGGTCAGGGCAAGTCGCGGTTGGGTTTTAAAAACGAGGAAGGGGAAAAAAAGAAAAGCGGGAAGGACGAAGAATATTCACTTCTGGTTCCTTTGCCAAAAAGCATCCCTCCGTTTCGAAGAGCGAGCCCAGAAAAGGCAAATTTATGGCAGAATTAATGTTGGGCAGGTATTTGTCTCCTGCCTGCCTCCGGCGTGTTTCTGAAGCGGGGAAACGGAAACGAGCTGTTCCTCCCTTTCCCACTTCTAGGTTCCTGATCTTCTTCGATGACGGCTATGCCTCCTACGTCATCCAGCCCGAGCTTTATCTCATCTGCAGGCCACGTGAGTAGAACCAGCCCTCTTGACTTTGGGTTTGAGCAGGCGAAGGAAGGAAGGAAGGAAGGAATAGAGAAAGAGAGAAAGAAAGAAAAGGAAGGAAGGAAAAAAGAAAGAAAAAGAAAAGAGGGGAAGAAAGGAAGGAAGAGAGAGGAAGGGAGGAAGGAAAAAAGAAAGAGAGAGAGATACAGAGACAGAAAGATGAAAGAAAAAGAAAAGGGAAGGAAGAAAAGAAAGAGAAAGAAAGAATATTTCTGCAACCCCCCTGGTTATCCCTTAGACCCCAAATGGGGGGGGGGGCTTCCATTTTCTCCGTTCGAGGGTCTCTGGCCTGGGTTAAGTGAACCGCTGCCATTGTTAGTTTAACCACATGGTTGTTAAGTGAACCTGCCTTGTTGACTCTGCTTGTCCGAAGGTCACAAAAGCATGACCCCACCCAGGACGCTGCAACTGTCATAAATACGTACCGGTTGCCAAATTTTATGACAACTGGTTGCCATAAATAAGAACTGGTTGCTGGATTTTGACCCTGTGAACGGACGGATATGCAGCAGGGGCCCTGAGTCCCTTTCCTTTCGGTGCCGTCATAATTTTGGAACTGCCACTGAAGGAGCTCTTGTTCCGTGGAGGGCGTCCTGGTAGGAATAATGGGGATTTGCGTCTCCTTTGCGCAGTCAAAAAGTCGTGGGAGGATATCGAGGACGTCTCCTGCCGGGATTTCATCGAGGAATACGTCACGGCCTACCCAAACCGGCCCATGGTGCTGCTGAAGAGCGGCCAGCAGATCAAGACCGAGTGGGAGGGCACCTGGTGGAAGTCGCGCGTGGAGGAAGTGGACGGGAGCCTGGTCAAGATCCTCTTCCTGGTAGGAGGGGCTCAGAGCCCCCACCCGAAGGGCCAGACCCCCCCAACACCCGTGGCATGCCCAGATTTTCTGTCCCCCCTTCCCCTCCTCCGCTAACCTCTGCTTCCAGCATGGCCAACGTCTTCTCTCTCTCTCTCTCTCTCTTTCTCTCCAACTATCCCTTTCTCTGTCTCTGTCTCTCTCTTTTCATCTTTCTTTCCCTGTCTCTATCTCTTTCCATTTTTCTCTCTTTCTCTTTTTTTTATCTATCTATCCTGTCTGTCTGTCTGTCTATCTATATCTCTCTGTCTCTATCTCTTTCTCTCCAACTATTCCTTTCTCTCTGTGTCTCTCTCCGTCTGTCTCTTTCCATCTTTCTTTCTCTGTCTCTATCTCTCTACCATATCTCTCTACCTCTCTACCTATTGATGTATCTGTCTATTTATCATCTATCTACCTATCTACCTATCTATATCTATGTCTCTATCTTTCTCTCCAACTTTCTTTCTCTGTATATCTCTCTGTCTGTATCTCTTTTGTCTCCATCTATTCCTTTTTCTCTCTGTCCATTTTGTCTCTTTCTCTCTCTCTCTCTCTCTCACTTTCTATCTCTTTTGTCACCATCTATCCTTTTCTCTTTGTCTCTGTCTCTGTCTCTCTCTCTCTCTCTGCCGCTGCCAGGATGACAAACGTTGTGAGTGGATCTACCGGGGTTCCACTCGCCTGGAGCCCATGTTCAGCATGAAGACGTCCACGGCTTCCACCCACGACAAGAAGCAGGGTGGTCAGATGAGGATGCGACCCAACGTGGGTACGTCGCCCTTAGAATGACCACCGGCCGGGAAACAGCCGGGTGGGGCTGGAGAGGGACAGTCAGAGAGGATGGCCAATCGTTGCGGGTGGTCCTCCACTCCCTGACACAATGGAGCACAATTTCCTCTGCTGTTGTAACTCAGAACAGTCACTAAATGAACTGCTGTAAGTCCAGCAGGTGACCAGTACTGTCTGCAGGCTCCATCCAGCAAGAATCTGCCGCTAATTGCGAGACGCCTTGCTTGTTTTTCTCTCTTGTTCTCCCCTCTCAATGCTGCTGCTTTTGTGATCCAATTACTGACTAGCCCCCCCTCCCTGCCTCTCCCCCCCCAGGGGCCGTGCGGACCAAGGGCCCGGTGGTGCAGTACATCCACGACCTGACTGGGACCAGCCCCCAGCAGCAGCTCCAGACTACAGAACCCCAGGTTCTCCTCACTACCTCCCAGCCGGTGCTCTCCCTCTTTGGGGAGTCAGAGTAAGTCCCTGTTTCTTGGGGGTGGGGGTGGGGTCCCCCTCTGGAAGGAAACCCCAAAAGGCAGGATTTATGCAAATCCCCCCCCCCCATTATCCAGTACCCAAAGGCAGGACAAGAAGCACCGGAGGGAAACTCACCATCAATGAGAGAACCTGGAACAAAGGAGGAATTTATTGAAAGTCAGGACTTTTAACCAGTGGAACAGCTTGCCACTAGAAGTTGTGGGTTCTCCCATCACTGAAGGCTTTTAAGAGGACACTGGACAGCCACTTGTCTCAAATTGTATAGGTTTTCCTGCTTGAGCAGAGGGCTGGACTAGACCTTTGAGGCCCCTTCCAACTCTAGGTTCCTGTGCTGTTTTTACAACCTACGGCGCCTTCAGCCTCTGCAGGAGAACCGATGACCCATTTAGGACCGAAATTCGGGTGGTCCTCGGCTAAACAACCCCAGTCGAGCCCCAGAATTTTTCCATTGCGGAGCGAGACGTTTCTCAAATGTGTTTCGGCCCATGTCACGGACCTCTCTTGCCGCAGTTCTTAAGCGGATCACTGCGGTGGTTGAGTTTGCCACACGGTCATTAGGCGAACCCCGCTTCCCCGTTTGACCTGAACTTGTCAGCAGGTCTCAAAAGTGGATGCTCCGACTGTCGTCAATATGAGTCAGTTGCCGTGTGCCTGAAATTCTGACCTCCAGAGAGGCCATATAAGGGTGTGAAAAACAGGACCTGCAGCTGTGTGAAAAAGTCCTGCACGCTTCCAGTTTTAAGCTGCATTGACATGTTTAATCAACTTTCACTCATAGAAACCACGCAAAATTAGTACTTTGATGAAAATTTGTGCAGTCAGAATTGAGACGCATAATTTTTATGAATGCAACCAAAGTCCTTTTTAAGGTTTTGAGTGAGTTTTATGTGCTAAACCAAACACAACTTGCATTTTGGAGAACGTGAGGATGGAAAGCAGCCAAGCAGCAGGGAGCTTTGGCTGACCAATCAAAATGCACAGGGGCTAAATCTATGAGCCAACCCATGTTGTCCTACTCCCTGACCATAAATAGGCATGAAAAGCATCGAGAAATTTGTTTCGGCTCTCTGCCTGCGGGCAAGGATGAAGGCCTTTGCTTTCCCCAGCACTGAGCAGCAGCATGGCATCCTTGCGCTCCACGAAGAGGGTTACTCCTGCACAGAAGTAGCCAAGAGAGTGAAATGCCATCGCTCCACAGTGAGCAGAGTGGTTGGAAATGCCAAATAACTGGTTCCGTGGATGACCGGCTCCGCTCTGGGAGACCAAGGAAGTCGACCAAACGACAAGATCAGGCTCTGCAACGCATTTCGGTGGCTGGCAGGGAGCTCACCTCAACTCAGATGACAAGGATCTGGGGCGAAACGTGTGGTGTCAAAGTGTGCACAAGCACAGTGCGCCGAAGGCTGCTTGCCAGAAGCCTCAAAGACTGCAGGGCTCAGAGTAAACCTTTGCCCACAGACGCTCGCCGCTCTCGCCGACATGCATGAGCCAAGAAATAGGCCAAGGGGACTCACAAACAGTGGGCCAAGGTCATCTTCATTGAGCAGAGCAATTTCTACTTGGCTGGGAATCAGTGCAATAAGTATGTAATGAACCATAAAGCGTGCAGGACTTTTTCACACAGCTTTACGTCGCTTTTCCCAGGGCTGTTGCAACCTCAAATTGTCACTACGTGAACCGTTGTAAGTTGAGGACCACCTGAAAAAACCTCTCTCTCTCTCTCTTTTTTTAAATCCTGCAGCTCAGAAAGCCAGCTGGCTCAGGCCAAAAAACAGCAAGTGGCGAAGAAAAGCACCTCGTTCCTGCGTCCCGGCTCGGCCGGGTCCCCTCCTTCCTCTCCTGTCCTGAGCGAAACACCTCCAGTTGGCCGGACAGGAGTGACCCAGCAGTTCAGGTGAGCCTCTGGGGCTGGAGACCAAAAGAGGCCCGGTCCTTTGAAAGGCCTCCTCCTCCTCCTCCTTGGGAAGAAGGAGTCTCCCAATTTAGCAGAGTCCTTCCTGTCCTGGGACTCTGTAGACCAGAGGCCTCCAAACTCGGCCACTCTTAAGACTTGTGGACTTCAATTCCCAGAATCCCCCAAGCAGCAGCAGCTCTGCTGGCTGGAGAATTCTGGGGGTTGAAGTCTACAAGTCTTAAGAGTGGCCGAGTTTGGAGGCCTCTGCTGTAGACCCTTTCACTTTGTGGCCAAGGTCTAGGAGCGCACCCAGGTCCCAAAATGTTGAAGGGTGGGGTGTTTCCCATCAGGATCCCAAAACCAAGAGGATTAGGGGGCTGGAGGCTGAAGCATAGGAAGAACGATGGCAGGAACTGGGGGTGTCCAGTCGAGAGAAAAGGAGGATGAGGCAAGACATGATGGCAGTCTCCCAGTCTTTGAGGGGCTGCCCCAAAGCAGAGGAGGGGGGTCAACTTATTTCCCAAACACAGAAGGCAAGAGAAGAAGCAACGGGTGGAAACTAATCAAAGAGAGAAGCAACCTTGGAATTAAGGAGGAATTTCCTGACAGGGAGGACAATTAACTGGTGGAACGGCTTGCTACTAGGAGTTGTGGGTGCTCCAACACTGGAGGATTTCCAAGAGGTGGTCTAGGGGTGGAAACCATGTTTCTTTTGTGACTTGTAGACTTCATTTCCCAGAATTCCCGCACTGGCTCAGGAATTCTGGGAGTTGGTCCACCAGCCACGGTGGGTAGGACTGGAAGATCTCCAGGGTCCCTTCTCAGAGTTGCTATACTGAGTCACCCAGGCCACCTTTATGGCCCTCTCTCTCTCTCCCCTCATGTGGCAGGTTCTCCGGGGCGCAACCCACGGTGGGCCCCCTCCCGTCCTTCCACAGCATGATGGAGCGTGTCCCCAGCGAGCCCTCCTACCGGGCCCCCGTGGAGAAGCTCTTCTACCTGCCCCATGTCTGCAGCTACAAGTGCCTGAGCCGGGTGCGGCCCCTCCGCCCCGACCTCCACCGCAGCCGCAACCCGCTGCTCATCCCACTGCTCTACGACTTCCGCCGCATGACGGCCCGCCGGCGGATCAACCGCAAGACGGGCTTCCACGTTATCTACAAGACGCCCTGCGGCCTCTGCCTGCGCAGCATGAACGAGATTGAGCGCTACCTCTTCGAGACGGACTGCGACTTCCTCTTCCTGGAGATGTTCTGCCTGGACCCCTACGTGCTGGTGGACCGCAAGTTCCAGCCCTACAAGCCCTTCTACTACATCGCAGACATCACTAAGGGCCAGGAGGACGTGCCCCTCTCCTGCGTCAACGAGATCGATAGCACCCCACCGCCCCAGGTAGCCTACAGCAAGGAGCGGATCCCGGGAAAAGGGGTCTTCATCAACACTGGCTGGGAGTTCCTGGTGGGCTGCGACTGCAAGGACGGCTGCAGGGACAAGTGAGTGTGTTCCCCCCACCCCCACCCCCCTCTTCTAAGTGTTACATTTGCACAACCAACTCCCCGGTTCATCTCGAGAAGAACCAGACAGCCAACGCAGGTGGGGAGGGGGTTTAGCTGCCGGGGGGGCTCAGAGGGAACCCCAGGGGTCTCCGAAGGCTGTCAAACGGGAGGAAATTAAGGAAATCCAGGCAGCTTAAAATAAACATAAATTATGCTTTTTTGCGAGCGAAAGCTCTCTACAAGAATCCGAACAACTAATAATCAAAGCAACTTGGCAGCGGATAAGGAATTCAAGGCGGGCTGGACTTGGATCTCTTGTGGGCCCGAATGGACTCCAGGCTCATGACGTGCTTGAGCCCTCCCTCCCTCTCTTGGGCTCAGCCTGGTTGTTTTTTACCAAGGGCTCCAAACCATGGTTTGAATTTCAAGGCAGATCCAACCTTGGGATCTGGTTTGTTCCTGCCACGTTTTATCCACCGGGAAGCTGCAGTGGCATCCCCGTTTCTGTCCCCCGTCCCCCCCGCAGGTCGAAATGTGCCTGTCATCAGCTGTCGGTCCAGGCCACGGCTTGCACCCCCGGAGGGCAGATCAACCACAATTCTGGATACCAACACAAACGGCTGGAGGAGTGTCTCCCAACGGGGTGAGTGGGTCTCTTCAGGGGAGGGCAAGACCCCCAGAGGAGAGAGCAGAGCCAGGATCCACCCAAGCCCTCAGCCTTAAAACTCCTGAATTTCCAGATGAATGGTTTTCACTCCCATGTGCTCGTTCCCATCTAGGGGTAATCCTCAACTTACGACGAGCCCCTTCATAACCGAAGTTACCACGGTCTCCCCCCCCCCCCAAAAAAAAAACCCCTACTTGTTCTGAAATTCAGATGGCCAGGCCCCTTCCCGTACCCCTCGGGGATTTTAATTCTTCTTTTTGGCAAAAACCACGGCTTCGCTTCACGGCTGCAGTGTTCTGATCCAAACTTAATAAAACACAAACTGAATTTAAAGGTCAAACCTTTTTTAATGCGATGCTGGGAATTACTTGCATTCCCAGCCAAAGCTCATTAGACATAGTTCCTCCAGATAAAAGCATGCTTCTCAGTGCTGTCGAATGCTGTCAAAAAACAAGTCCAATTAAAGCTTAACATAAACCGACCCAAAAACCCAGAAAAAAACAACCAGAGTACAGAACTTCACGAAGGACTCAGAGATTACTGAACTGCTTTGCTTCCTGCAAAGCTCGTCACCGAGGGCTGACCTTTATCCCTATGGAAAGGGCCATCACCTCCCAGCCTTACTCCTGAGTCGTCCCTTCTGCTCTCATCTTCTGGCAGCTCTGTGCATACGCACGTTGGGAACAGGCTCCCCTTGTTCCTCTGCCTCGCTGCTGCCAGACTCCGGAGGCAGCACCCCACTCCTAGATGGTCCTGGCCCCAGCTCTGCATCAGACGCAGGACCCTTGTCCGAGTCCTCCCCAGACTCTTTGCCTGGTCCCCGTTCTTCCTCACTGTCTGATACCTCTTCCGGCTGCACCGGCTGCCAGCAAACCACAAAACACAGGTCCGCTTAACGACCGACCCATTTTAAAAAGAAAAAATTAAAATCCAGATGGGAATACCAGCTTTACCTTTGTCTTTTCCACCCTAATGGGCATTCTCCAGAATGGTTATAAACAGAGGAGCAGCTGTCTTTAGAAGTCCTTGTTTTTCCATTGCATGAAAAACGGTGTGGTTTCCCCCCCCCCCCCCCCGCTAAGGAGAGGATCGGTGTGTGGCACATGGTTTCTGGGGTCCTGATCGCTTCTTGAGCATGAATAGCACGTCTGTCTCTCCCCCCTCCCCCCGGGTCTCCTCCAGGGTGTACGAGTGCAACAAGTGCTGCAAGTGTAATTTGAACATGTGCACGAACCGCCTGGTCCAACACGGCCTGCAAGTCCGCCTGCAGCTCTTCAAGACCCAGAACAAAGGTTGGGGCATCCGTTGCCTGGACGACATCGCCAAGGGCTCCTTCGTCTGCATCTATGCCGGTAAGGCTGCGGTTCCACAGGGGAAGCTCTCAAGCCGGGCAGGCTGAGGGGAAGCGGGAGGGCGGCTCGGCAGCTGTGCCCCTCCTTGGACCCAGGTGGGCTTTGGCACACCTGTCCTATTGGCAAGGACTCCCGAGTCCTTCCAAGCTCCTGTTTTATGGCTCCCAATGCAGGCCAGCCCCATCGTGACAGGGCACTGAATGCCCAAATTGTGGCTAATCGAGCCGTGTTGAGTGTCGGCCACAAGTTCATGACTTCAAGAGGGGCACAGAGTCCCATCCCCCCCTCTGATATTTCCTACCTGGGAAGCCCTGGAATTTTCTCTCGAGGGCGGATTTTCCAGACCGCTCTGTGTTGGGCCCAGCAGCTGATCTCGGGGAGGGAGAACCCAAAGTTCTCAGACCAGCTGGGAAGACCAACGTGGGGCCCATGGATTCTGGTGTCCGGAGTCGTTTCTCAAATGTGGACAATTCAGCTCCTGGGCTCCCCATTTATCTTTTTTTTTCAGCACTGTTGTAACTTCAAGCAGTCACTAAGCAAGAGTTTGTAAGTTGGGGGCTACCTGTAAAACAGGGGTGGGGAACTGTGGCCCTTTTATGAGTCGTGGACTTCAACTCCCAGAATTCCTCAGCCAGCCTTGTTGTCAGCATCCCAAAGGTTATCCATTCCAGCCAGTAACTCCGAGGCAAACCTAATCTCAGGTACTTTTATTAGAAGAGAAACTTGGCACATCTGTGGAATTCCTAAACTTAAGTTTTCCCCAGACTTCCCACAATGACCCAACCTACAACCCCTCCCCTTTCCCCCCCATCATGGGAACCAATCCCCCTTCAGCTCCAATTCTCTCTCTGCCATTCACATTGACTTTGAATTCCTGAAGAATTTATTTTGTCTGTTAAAAGCTACTCAAATAGTATCGGCCCCCTCCATTTCTCCGCAGCTTTTAAGAACGATTCCAAAGCTGACACATGTCCGACTTTGAGATTTGTGGACTGCAACTCCCAGAATGCCTGAGGGAGTTGAAGTCAAGCCGTCCTTAAAAGGGCCATAGTTTCCCCACCTCTGCAGCGGGATCTCTCTCTGTGAAGAACAAGTTTCTAGTCCTCACGGCTGGTGAATCCAGGGAGACGCAGGGAGAACGTGCTTCCGAGCCCCCTTTTCTCCGGCAGGGAAGATCCTGACGGATGACTTTGCGGACAAGGAGGGCCTGGAGATGGGTGACGAGTATTTCGCCAACCTGGACCACATCGAGAGCGTGGAGAACTCGAAGGAGGGCTACGAGAGCGAGGCCAAGTGCTCCTCGGACAGCAGCGGCGTCAACCTGAGGGACAACGAGGACGACAACTCCGGCACGGAAGAAGCCGAGGAGTCCAACGAGGAGAGCTCGGACGACAATTTCTGCAAAGACGAGGATTTCAGCACCAGCTCAGTCTGGCGCAGCTACGCCACTCGCCGGCAGACACGCGGCCAGCGCGAGAACGGCCTGTCGGAGACGGCCTCCAAGGACTCTGGCCCAGCCCGGCTGGCCAGCCACGAGGAGGCCCCCCCTCCCTGCAAGCCCCCCGTCTCAGAGGAGACCTCCAAGAACAAAGTGGCCTCCTGGCTCAGCTCCAACACCGTAGCCGATGGATACCAGGACAACGACAGCCGCTCGTCCTTCCGGATGCAGGAGGCAGTGGCCGAGGGGAAGCCCCTCGTGAAAGGGGAGCCCCCCGTGAAGGGGGAGCCCGGAGAGGGTGAGAAGAGCGCGACCCCCGGCCTCCTGCCGGCCAGGGAGGAGCCCGGCCTGGAGGGGGAGATGAAGGTGGTGAAGAAGAAAGAGGTACGGGGGTCTCTGCACAAAAGAGTGGCAGGAGGGGGTGGGGAAGCCTGGAGGACAACCCCCCCCCCCCCACTCCACCAAAGCAGGCTGTCAGTCCTGGGGTGAGGACAGGGAGGGGGAAACACCCACCTGCCCAGGGTGGTTTGGGGAGCGACATTAAATTTCAGCAGCGAGGGATAGAAGCCAAGTGACAATTGTGCAGAATGTCTGAAGGGGAGTAGAAAAGCTGCCCAGAATCACCTTGTTGGAGGAATGGGTGGGAGGAGGGAGGGAGGGAAGGAAGGAAAAAGAGAAAGAAAAGAGAGAGAGGGAGGGAGAGGAAAGAAAAGGAAGGAAAAAGAAGAAGGAAGGAGGGAGGAAAAGAAAAGGTGAGGGAGGGAGAAAAGAAAAGGAGAAAAGGAAGGGAGAGAAGAAAAAAAAGAAACTGGGCTGATTTTTCTGCAGGAGGATCGAGGGGCATTTTCGGGGGCGGCAGGGCCAAGGGGAAGGGAGCAAAGCAAGGCACCCAAGCTGCTCCCCCCTTGCAAATGCTGATCTGTGGCGTGGAGCCTTGTCAGGGCTGCCCTTCACCCTCTGGGATGGGCAACTTGGGTGGCCTGGGAGAAAAAAAGCCCCCACAAAGAATTCTCTCTTTTTTCCCGCAGGAACCGGACGATCCAGGCAAACCCACGTAAGACCTTCCGGGCGTTTCCTGCCCACCTTTGGGGGGCTCAGACCTACTTTAGGCCCCAGGAGACAAGGCCCTTCTTGGACTTAAGGTCTCTTCCCACAACAGGGAAAGGAGACCCTGTTATTGTCTTCCGGAGTCCCCGCAAGCAGAAAAGTAGTTCCTCAAGGGTGGAATATAATGGGCCCCTGCTGCCAGGGAGGGGTGGTTTCCTGGAAGCCCCTCCCTCTAAATCTATTTCTCCTTCCAAATGCTGCCCCTTGGGGGGGTCTCTCAAACCTTCATTAATTGCCCCTCACCCCCCAAAAAAGACCAATTTGGGGAAAGGGCTGCAGAAAACGCCCTCCTTGGCATCTCGCCCCCCCTTGCAGGGAAGGGGTCTCAAAGCACTTGGGGGCTCACCCCGGCTTCTCTCTGCCCCTCCCTCAGGCCCAGCCACACCACCAGGGTCTATGGCTACAACCCCAACCCCCCCCTCCCCGAAGTGGCTCAACGTCCCCCCAGCAAGACTACCTCCCATCAGAGCCGGAGGCACTCCGAAGGCCAGAACCCAGATGTAAGTTGGGGGTGGTCTCTTCTACCTCTTGTGTTTTCAGGGTCAGAAGGAAAGGAAAATTGGTGGCTGGGGGGGGATTTTCGGTCGGTCGAGGTTTCAAAGGAGGGTCTGGAACCGAACTCGGGACAGGGTCGCTCTCACCCGTGAAGGAGAAACCCTCCCTCTAGGAAGAGTCTCTTTTCCTCTGCAGCAGGACGTCCTGATGCTCTCCAGTAGCACCGACAGCGACGGAGACAACATCCGGCCAGTTTCAGGCCCCGTCCAGGTCAACCACACCAACGACAGCGACGACATCCAGACCATCTCGTCCGGGTCGGAGGAAGACATGGCCGGCAACCAGAAGAAGAATGTCCCTTCCAGGATGGGTGAGGGGGAAGTCCAGCCTCGAGATGGACTGCTCCTGGCTCTGGAGGGTTCTCTTTGGGGCTAGGAGGCGCTACAGCTAAGTCCTCGGCTTGCAACGGGCCCCACGTTGGCACTGCTGAGGGCGGGACGTTCGCGGGGCTTTCGCTGGCCCATTTTTGTGACCCTTTTTTCTCTCTGCCGTGGTGGCGGTTCAGCGAACCCTCACCATTGATTGAGTTAGCCCCATGGTGGGGAAGTGGATCCGATGTCCTTTGGCAGAAGGTCGCAAAAGGGGGACCGTCCATCATAAATGTGAGACAGTTTGCCGAGTGTCCCAGTTCTGATCCCTTGAACCCTGGGACGTTGCAGCCGGCCTTACATTCAAGGCAGTCCCCGAGCTGTTTCGCTCATGTGACCATGAGGAGGAGGATGCAAATGGTCATAAGGGTGAAAATCGGCCCTTAAGTCACTTTTTCCCTCTCCCCAGGGCTGTTGTAACTTCCAACAGTCACTAAACGAATTCTCAAGGAATACCTGTATTCTATATTGGCTACTGCTGGATCCTGACTTCCCCTCTGGTTCAGAACGTGGAATGATAGAGTTGGAAAGGATTTGGAGGTCATCCAGCCCAACCCCAACTCCCACTCTGCTCAGGCAGGAGCGTTTTTCATGGAGCCACCCTCTTCTCTTGCAGGCGCGGTGAAGAGGCAGGTGGCCGTGAAATCGACCCGCGGTTTCGCCTTGAAATCCACGCACGGCATCGCCATCAAGTCAACCAACCTGGCTTCAGGGGAGAACGCAGCCATGCGACGGAACACGCGGCAGTTTTATGACGGGGAAGAGTCCTGCTATATCATTGATGCTAAGCTGGAGGGGAACCTGGGACGCTACCTCAATGTAAGAGCCCCCCCAGGGAGATCTGGGGGTTCCCCCTCCCTGGGATGGGCCTGGATTGGCTCCCTTCCCCTTCCTGCATCCCTCCTGGTCCATCCCTGGGAGACTGTCCCCTCTTCACCCGGCGCTGGGCCTTTTTCCTCTGCTTCCCAGCAAAGCATCTATGACAGAGGTCTCCAAACCTGCTGAAGTCCACAAGTCTGAAAGTTGCCAAGTTTGGGGGCCCCTGTTCTGTGGAGATTCTGAGTCATCCATGGTCCTGCTTGTCCCAGAATTGCTTTTTTCCCAAGAGGCAACTGCACTCCCTGGTTTTTTGTTTTTTTTTCTTTGAAGACATTTTGCTTCTCATCCGAGAAGCTTCCTTAGGTTCTGACTGAATAGTGGAGTCAGAACCTGAGAAAGCTTCTCAGATGAGAAGCGAAACGTCTTCAAGGAAAAAAAAAACCAGAAAGTCCAGTTGAAAAAAAAAAGGGGAGGGGGGGGGGAAGCAGCTTTGGGATTCCCAGCAAAGATGTTGAAGTTGGCCCTTAATCTCCCCTTCCCCAGCATAGCTGCAGCCCCAATCTCTTCGTCCAGAACGTCTTCGTGGACACGCATGACCTCCGCTTTCCCTGGGTGGCCTTCTTCGCCAGCAAGTAAGTCCCCCCTCAAAAAAAAAAAGGTGGGGTTCCCCTCCTTTCCAGACAGGGTTGGAGAGGCTCATCCAAAGGGATGTCTCTCAAGGGAATCTCCCCAAACTCTTAAAAAATCAGCACTTCTCAGAAAAATCAGTTACAAGAGATTTCTGTGCGCAATTTCTACGCAGCGTTTGCAAATTCCCTGCCAGCTTGGAGGGTTGATTTTAGAAGAAAACAAGGCAGAGCAGGGAGGAAAAAACAACTAAGCATCAAACTCTGGCATGAAATGTGCTGGCTTGAAGAAGTCCTGCATCCAGTTTTGGTCACCACACTATAAAAAAGATGTTGAGGCTCCAGATAAAGTGCAGAGAAGAGCAACCAGGGTGATGAGGGGACTGGAGGCTCAAACATAGGATGGACGGTTGCAGGAACTGGGCCTGGCTAGTCTGGGAAGAGAAGGACCAGGGGAGACAGGAGAGCATCTTCCAATATTTGAGGGTAGGGGGTTGGACTAGATGACCTACAAGATCCCTTTCAATTCTGTTTATCTGACTTTAATCCGATTTTAATGAACAAAAGGACCAGGGCAGATAGGAGAGCAGTCTTCCACTATTTGAGGGGCTGCCCCAGAGAGGAGGAAGGGATCAAACTATTTTCTAAAACACCTGAAGGCCGGACGAGGAAGAATGGATGGGAACTGATTCAACCTGGAAATAAAGAGAAACTTTCTTGACAGTGAGAACAATCAACCAATGGAACAAAAGTTGCCTTCAGAAGTTGTGGGAGCTTCATCCTTTGAGACTTTCAAGGAGAGACTGGACTGCCATCTGTTAGAAATGATGGTGTAGGGTCTCCTGCTTGGGAGGAAGGGGGTTGGACTAGATGACCCACAAGGTCCCTTCCAGCTCTTGTCAACCTGTCTCTGTAAAATCCCTGCCTTAGCAGGATGGAAGGCTTCTTTCTCCATCAGCTTTTACAGACCCAGAAGTGTTTTAAAAAGCAGGATGAAGACGTTGCTTAACCTGCCTCTTCCCTCCGCAGGAGAATCCGGGCCGGGACGGAACTCACCTGGGATTACAACTACGAAGTCGGAAGTGTCGAAGGCAAGAAACTGTTGTGTTGTTGCGGTGCCATCGAATGCCGAGGCCGCTTGTTGTAAAAAGTTGTGTTATCCCCCACTGGGGAACAGGCCTCCCTTTCCCAAAAACAACACCGTCACTCCAGCCCTCTGGTGAAAGGGGGGCTCGCCCTGGCACCCCCCTCATCCTTCCCCCTCCGTGACTTTCCGTGGTTTGCGTGTCTTTGCTCCACGCGTGTGCCGAGTTGAGCACAGCGGGGGCCCTGCGGGTTAACGTTTCCGTGTTGAGTGTTTTTCCCCCCACGCACTCACCCCCAGTTGGATGTTGTCAAGCAATAAAGAATATCCAGTCTTTATTAAAATAAGACGACTTTTCTATCTCTTCACCACATACATGCAAGGGGACCCTCTACTTGCAAGAGTCGAGTGATCCCTGGTGCCTCAGAAGGCAAAAAAAACCCCACATTTATTTAAGAGGGGAAAAAACACTTTGAAACCGATGGAAAAACGGCCACTTGATCCTGAGACGAGCGGTATATAAATGAAATAAATAAAACAATAACCCTACTCGTTTTTTCAACATCCTCCAGGAATAACAATATCAATGGCGAGGTGACTTATTTTTTTTAAAGAAGTTTTATTAGTTTAATTGAAGTTTTAATAGAATTAAACTTTTTCTTTTTACAAAAAAAAACACGTATTTTGGTCTGAAGATAGAGAATGGTCCTTTTGGGATCCCTCCCCCACCCCAAATTAAAGCCCACCCCAAACACTCACACACACACACACACCCCCAAAAAAATACTGCCATTTCAGCTGATCGGCTGAGCCCAAATCCCCTCCCTCCGTTTTGACACCCTCCCCATGATTTCCTTTTTGAGTCTCCCCCCCCCCGCCCCCCCGGGGTAGAATTGAAAAGCCTAGCTAATAAATTAAACATGAATTAAGATCTCCCGAGTTCGTGGTACCTTTGAAAAGTCAGGATGGGAAAAAGGAGGAAAGGGGGGAGGAGGAAGTGGGTGGGTGGCTGAGACCCAGCGAAGTGACCCTTGAGGGCGCAGGGAGAAAAAAAAATAACATTTTGCAAAAAGAAATTGAAATCAAATCCCAACTGGCTTTTGACACCCAAAGCTGTCCTTGACCTATTGAATTTAGCCAAAAAACACCCTCCAGAAAAATCCTCCCCCCAAGAGGGAGGGACACACAGGTGTACCTGCTCTCCACCTTTCTGTCCAGCTCTTCAGACCCCAACCCAACCCTTCCCCCCATTTAAGGCAGTGGCTTCTCCAGCACTTCTGCTCTTGGCAACTACAAAAACCATGTGCAAGAGTGATCTTGGGGACAGGGACTCCCTCACCTGAACCCCGTTTCAGTTTTGGTGCAGCTAACAAAGCGAGATATTCTCACCCAGCCACCCTCCACCCCCCAAAGAGGGGGAATATAACATGGCTTGTACAATATAAAGCGATCGATGTTGGCAAAGAAGGGAAATTAAGGCAGGGTTTGTCTTCCCTTCTCACCCCAAATGCGTGTGCGCAAAACACGAATTCCTTCCTCGGCCCGAAACACCAAACTCACCTCCCCGAATTTCGCGGCATCCAAGGGGCAGAAAAATACCCGCCCCAAAGAACAAAGGTGCGTAAGGCAGGAAAACAAAAAGAGCCCAAAGTCCATTTTTTTCACCCATCCCTCCCAAAACACATCCAGGCTCCTCGAGAAAAACGGAGACAGGCACAAGTCGAGATTCTCTGCCGACGTCGCTTTGCTCCAGGAGAGGCAAAGAAATCCCCGTTTTTCTGACCGCTGGCCCTTTTGGCACAGGGAGGAAAACTCCATGAGGGCTGGCAACTTAAGATGAACTTTCCACTTCGGGCACATCTTGACGGGTGCAAATATCTGGCAGCTGCAGGCATCGCCGTGACGGGGGGAGGAGAGAGGGAGACCTTTCCCCCCCGCCCCCCTTCCTGGCTTTCTTTAGGGGTCAGTTTGTATTAGGGGGGCTCAGAAAGTAGGGAGGAAAAAAATGGAAACGGGGAAGGACTGACGTTCATCCTGGCTTTGCCGACTTTTAAGGCAGTTTGGTGAAGGTTGGGGGGAGCAAACGGGAGGAGGGGGGGTCTCATGGGGGAACGATGCCTTCCGAGCCAGATTACTCGGGGGATGGCGCCCCCCCCCCCAAAAAGGGGGGGGGGGGGGGGAGGAAACCGGGGCGAACCATTCTGGATAATTGTAAGCAGAGAAACCTCGTGCCGGTAAGCCGTCTTTCCTCTGATTTTGGGCTTGGCCACAAAACGAAACACCCTCCACTCTTGAGTGACGCGTCACGCAACGGACTCAGGATGAGCTGGGGCCAGAAAGAGAGAGAGGGAGGGAGGAAGGAGGAAAGACGGGTGCTGGGGGGGGGGGGGAAAACAGCCAGTGGGGAATTATTATTCTACTTTCCGGTGGTTATTGTTCAAGACGGGGTGCCCGTTGGTGAGGGGGCCGTTCTTAGTTCCGGCAAGGGGCACGGTGCCCGCTGCAGCCTTTTCTTCTTCCTCCTTCTCGGAGTAATCCGTTTCATCCCGATCACTTCGCTCGTCCTCCAGTATCTGCGGGGGGAAGGACGGAGAGGAGCCATTGGCGTGGCCTTTTGGGGGGCGTCCCCCTTGTTCTCTCATCCACGCTGCGTTCTAAGCACCTGGGAACCCGCCCAATTTATACCAGCCCAGGACTTAGAAGGACACCCGTCCTTCTGCCAAATTGTTCGCCTGAACTTTTTGTCATGGCGGCTCGCTGGTTTTCTGCCGGGCCGTTGATCCGGTGCTTATTTGGGGGAAAGGAGTTTTATGCAATTGTGGATTTGGGGAGTTTTGTGCTGTTTTAAATGGACATTGGGAATGGGTGAAAAAGTCCAGCATTCATTCCTTGAGAAATGACATGCTCCTGCCTCCCATTTCTGCCTCTCGTGAGGCCTTTAATAACGTTTGATGGTCACCAAAGATGTTTTCTGATCTGGGGCCACCGTGGAGGATGCCGCTCTCCTCAAAAGGCTGAGGTGGCCTGCTGGTTTTTTATTTTAAATAAATAAGAGTTCAATGCTCTTTTATAAAAGAAGAGAAACCCGAGACAGTCATTTTTTAAGCGTGCCAACCAACCTCATTCTAAGAATGAAATATACAATACGACCAAATTGATTGCTTTGCCGAGGACAAGAATCAAATTTCTAGTCCTCATGTCAGCAAAAGCAGGTGTTAATTTGAGAGAGAGGCTCCAGCGGTGCTGAAGACATTTGTGGTTCTTTTTTTTAACACCAAAATAAATCCCTCCATGCAAACTTCCCTTCTTCCGCCTCCAAGCTTTGCAGAGTGTAAAGTAAATGTGAGAAGCTTCCTTCTTACCTTTCCAGTTATGAATTTCTGAGCCATGCGAATGATAAGATAGGCCCAAAATATGTGGAGGCATTGAAGGACCACCATCATGCTATTGAAAAAGTAATAGCCGAAAAAAGGAGGATAAACTTCCAAAGGATAGATCATGGTGCAGTGCAGAATCCTAAGGGAGGAACCAAAGAAAGGATTAATATTTCAAAATATTAAAATGTTCATATTTTAAAGCATCTTCCCTCTCTCTCTGCAAAGAGTTTTAAAGAGGAAATCTCTCCCAACTTCCACAAAGGCCAGGTTTGATAATGGCCAGCCCACTTTCAAAGGGAGAATTAAAAAAATTTAAAGTAGGATGAGGTTCATATGTGGCTGAAGACCCAAACTGGGATTTGCTTGTTTGTGTATTAATGTAATTTGTAAACTGTACTGCCGGACAGTGCATTGCCCAGTCTTTCTCCTCTGTAATTTTTAATAAGTCTTGAATTAACAGAAAAAAGGACATGCTATTTATTAGTCTATCTTAACAGATGAAATATTTCCAAACAGGATAAAATCAAGGAACACATTTACAGAGAAACTCAATTCCGAAATGGATAATATTTTGCCAGAAATAAAAATCTGGGAAAAGATTCAATTTTCTATATTTCATTTTCACTTCCAGGCCTTCTCTGTGAAATTTCCTTTATTTTTTATCAGTGCCATATTTATTTATTTTTTTGTTTCCAAGAATCCTGTGAAAATCTCACCAGAAAGGAAGAATGATTAAGCGAGTGATAATGAAGACGACTGCAAATACGATGAAAATATTGTTACAGGTGTTCTTCCAGCCAGCGTAGTTGAACATCTTGGCAGACTGCAAAGCATAAGAAGAAGGAGAACATTGACACATCGCCGCTTTTAGTTTCTTTCATGCAAAAGAGAGTTAGCTGCAAATGAAATTCTATGCCTATTTTAAACAGAGATAGAAGGGGGGCGAAGGGGAAGGGAGGAAGGAATTGCAAGAGGGAGGAAGTAGATGGGAAAAAAGGAGGGAGGAAGGGGGAGGAAGAAAAAGATGAGAAGGAATGAAGGAGATTTGAAAAGAAAGGGAGGGAGGAAGAAAAAGGTGAGGGAAGGAGGAAGGAAGATTTGAAGAGGAAGGAAGGGAGGAGTTCAGGGAGGGAGGCAGATGGGAAGAAGAGAGAGGAAAAAAAAGAAAGGAGGGAAGGAGGAAGAAAAAGATGAGAGAAAGAAGGAGATTTGAAGAGGAAGGAAGGAGAGAAGGAGGAAAAGGAGCTGGCTTGATGCCACAGGGAGCCAGATGGGTGACCCCAGATAGCCTGGCTAAGCTTCTCACCTCCAGCAGGTAGTCGGAGGCATCGTGCAGAGCTATGATGAGGGTCCCTGCCCGGATATAATTGGTGAACCAGGAGAAACACAGCAAGATGATGGTGGCGACATGATGGATCACTTGCTCCTTGAAATCCTGTCCCAAAAACGGGAGGAAAGGGAGAGATGGAGGCGGAAGGGGAGGCGACCCCCCCCCACACACACCTGGCTGGAGGGCTGGAGAGAAGAACTTGGGGCAGGGAGAGGAAACCCCCTCTGCCTTCCCAGTCGGAAGCCTCTCTAGGAAAGTGTTTCTTCTGCTCAGGAGGCATCAGCCGGCACAGCCCGAACCCAGGACCCCAACCTGCCCTGTTCCCCCCCCCCCCCTCAGGCGCCCTCTGGAGGGGAATCTCTTTCGACTCCTCACATCCCTTCCCCCCCCCCCTCCGGCCAACTCACCTTCCGTTTCACATCCGAGGCGATGCGGAACAAGAGCGACCAGTAAAAGGACAACTCAATGATGTAATACCAGTACTGGGAAGGAAGCAAGGGCTGCGGGAGATAAGCCAGATTAAAACAGTGAGCCCAACCAGAAACTGTATTTACAAGCCACCACCACCCCGCCTTTTTTTTTTTTTTTTTTTAATCAAGCTGGGAACTGAATGCATGCCGGAAGTTCTCGGCCTACATCCACCACTGAGTCCAGAATTTTATGTTGCTAAGTGTAACGTTGGTTGAGTGAGTTTTGCCCCATTTTAAGAGCTTTCTTGCCTGAGTTACTAAGTGAGTCATTGCAGTTGTTAAATGAGTCACACGGTTGTTAAGGGAAGTATCTGGCTTGCCTGGGGACTTTGCTTGTCAGAAGGTAACAAAAGGGGAATCACATGACCCCCCCCCCGGATGCTGCAACCGTCACAAATACGAGTCAGTGGCCAAGCGTCTGAATCTTGATCACATGCCACAACGGTCATAAGTGCGAAAAAAATGGTCCTAAGTCCCTTTTTTTCAGTGCCGTTGTAACTTTGGACGGTCACTAAATAAACTGTTGCAAGTCAAGAACCACCTACATTTATATTCTTATTTATTATTTATATTTCTTGCATCTGTCAGAAATACATCCGTTTTCTTCTTCCTTATAAGTTCAAGAAAACAGGATGGGCAAAAAAAATAGCCCAGAATAATATGTGCATGACAACATTCTGCAGGAAAGTCTCTTTTGGCCAAATTCTCTAGATTTGACAAGGCACCAAATATCAGAAGAGGAAGACTTTAGCCCTTCACTTTTTTGCAATGCCGATTTCACCGATTGGGGTTTGTGCATTTGTTTTTAAAAATCCATGCAAGGCGCTTGGAAGAAACTCTCGCCGAAAACTGTCTTCACCTGGATGGGGTAGCCTTCCCACACTTCTCGGAGGTTGTAAAACCAAGGTTTCTGCAACCGACACACAAAGACACAAGCCCATTAGAAAGAAAAGGCCAGGAAATTGCCGAGACTAACACATTAAAAAAGAGGTTTAAGTCTTTCCGACAGGAAGGCTCTCTACTCACATCAACTATCACCGTCATGCCAGCAATGAAAGCAACAAGGTAAAAGGTGAATCTCCAACTGGAAAAAAGGAAGCACACAAAGTGGGGTTGTGGGTTTTGTGCTGATGTTTTTTTTTTTCTCTGAGCAGATTTTAAAAGAAAACATTGCACCAAGCGCATTTAAGACTGCCCCAGGCCATGTGCAGAGTGCCTGTCTGTCTGGCCTCTAGGGGGTCTCATCCGGGGCGAAGGGTCTACCTGGCCTCCCGGAATTTCTTGAGCAAACTGGGCCGATCCTGGTTTCGTCTCCGCCGGAACCAGCGCTCCACCTGCCGTGGGGTGCAGCCGCTTTTTTTGGACAGCGCCTCAATAGCCGCCTGCGGGGAGGAAGAGGGTTGTGTGGGAGGCTGTGCAGGCCGAGGACAATTTTGGCCCCTTGGAAGCTGCTGCTTTTCTCCTCCCCGCTCCCACCCCTATTTCGGCTCCGTTTCTGCAGCCGGCAGATTCGAATTCAGGAGCGTTTCCCTGCCGAGGGCACCGTGGCCACGTTACCTGTTTGGGATGTTTGCAGGAAGTGGAATAAAATTTCTCTAGCACTGGATTGGGGCTGGCTTTTAAACGGCTTTTGTCTTTGACGTTCAAAAGCCTGGCCAGTGGCGTGGCGATGTAGCTGAAGGAGAAAAGAAAAAGGAGTGAAAAAAATGGAAGGAAGGAAGGACGGAAAGAAAAGAGGGGGAGAGGGAAGGGAAAAAGGAGAGGGAGAGAGGGAGGAGAGAAGGTAGGGGGGAAGGAAGAAAGGAAGGAAGGAAGGAAGGAAAGCAGAAGGGAAGGGAGGAATGAAGGAAGTCCAAAGATAGAAGGAAGGAAGGAAGGAAGGAGGGAAGGAAGGAAGCCCAGCCTTGCCTGCCTCCTCCCACTGACCGCTTTCCCTGAAAGCTTGTTTCTCGTCCTCAGAGGAAGACTCGGGGGGGGGGGGGAGTAACCGAGGCCACCCCCTCCCAGAGCCTTTCCACCTGGAACCTTGCCATGCCCCTCCCTTCCTCATCCTGGCTGGCATAGCCCAAATTCCTGCATCCCCAACCAGGCAGGGCACAAAGCCTTCCTCGCTTCTCACCGGCCCCTCCGAGCTCCTGGGCCTTGGCAGTCCCGGGAGGGCAACTGCCTGCAGAGCTGTCCCAGGCCTCCCGCAGCCTGGCCCGGGCCTGGTGCCTCAACCTTGGGGGGGGGGGGGGCAGAGTCTGGCCCTGCTCCTCCAGCCCCAGTTTTTCAAGTCTAAATGCTCCGGATTATTTCTTGCCAATGACTCTTTGCAAAGAGCTGCCTGTTTGTGCCCAGGAATGTGGTTGTGTTTGCCTCCCCCCCTCAGAAAAGTGCTTGTCTTTCCCCTCCCTGAAATAAATAATAACAAAAAATGGGGTTCTTAAATCCCATCCAAACTCTCCATTGGCTGATTTTCTTCTTGGCTGTTTAATTCTCTGGTCGATTTAATCTTTATTCAACATTTATTTTAAGCCCCAAACAAAAGTTTTGCTCCCTTCTCCTATTTTCCTCACAACAACAAATCTGTAAGGTGGAAGAAAGGGGGAAGGGAGGGAGGGAGGGGGAGAGAGAGAGAGAGATCTGGAGGTATGTGAAGAATCAGATTTTTATTTATTCAAGGTAGCCAATCCCTTCCTGGAATGTTATGTTCCTTCAAAAAAAATTGGTTGGTGCTTCTGCAAACTGACCATGTTCCCTGCCGGAAGATGGGATTCGACCTGACAGATCAGAGCTGTAGAAAAGCAAGGTTAAACAAAATTCAGGAGAAATGGCCTCGAGGTGTGAGGAGGGTAGGGAAGAAAAAGTGGCTTTTTCTAAGGACTTTTAAAGAGTCCCTGAGAAATTTCTTTTCTCCTTTGTCTGTAAGATTGCAATCCTTCCCAGGCTCTGGGTTAAAAGAAGTCCGTGTTTCTCAACTTTAGCAAGTTTAAAATGCCTGGACTTCAACTCCCAGAATTCCCTAGCCAGCATGCCTGGATTTCCCAGAATTCATTCCTTTATTCTTTCTTTCCTCTCTCTCTTCCTTCCTTCCTATTTCTTTTTCTTTCTGCCTTTCTTTCCTCACTCTCTCTCTCTCTCTCTTTCTTTCTTCTCTCTTCTTTCTTTCTTTTTTCCGTCAAAGCAAGTCTTGCCTTACCTTACCTGTCTTTGTTGTTAGGAAGGAAGGAAGGAAGGAAGGAAGGAAGGAAGGAAGGAAGGAAGG
>BLBF01000081.1:10599104-10611933 GCA_015471245.1 Laticauda colubrina
GGGGGGGGGTGGGGGGGGCTGCCCGGCGCGACCCCCGCAGGCGGCCCTTACCTCGGCCGCGGCGGATCCGGGAAGGTTCGGAAGCGGAAGGAGGAGGAGGAGGGGGGGCGGAGCAGCGCCAGTCGGCCCCCCCCCCGCGTGGAAATTAGTCACGCCACAGGCCCCGCCCCCACCCGGGGGTCGCCCTCCCCCGCCCGCCCAGGCCGGAAAAGGGGGTCAAGCCGGGCTTGTGCCCCCCCCAGGCCGGACGGTGGGCCCGGAAAGCGAAGGAGGGGAGGGAGAAGAGAAGGAAGGAAGGAGGGAAGGAGAGAAGGGAGAAGAGAAGGAGGGAAGGAGGGGAGGGAGAAGAGAAGGAGGGAAGGGAGAAGAGGAGGGAAGGAGGGAAGGGAGAAGAGAAGGAAGGAAGGAGAGAAAGAGGGATGGGAGAAGAGAAGGAAGGAAGGAGGGAAGGAGGGAAGGGAGAAGAGAAGGAAGGAAGGAGGGGAGGGAGAAGAGAAGGAGGGAAGGAGGGGAGGGAGAAGAGAAGAAAGGAAGGAGGGAAGGGAGAAGAGAAGGAAGGAAAGAGGAGGGAGGGCTTCCAGGCGGAAGGTCTATGGCACATTTGCAGCCTTCTTGGGTGGGGACCCCCCTCCCTCCCGGCGCCCCCACCCACCCACCCAGCCAGCCCCCCAGCCATCCCGCTGCCTGGCCGGGAGCGAAGCAACCTCCACCCTCCGCTTCCTGCGCCTCTGAAAAGCCAGAGAAGCAGCCCCAGGAGGCGGCCGAGGGGGAGGGGAAGGAGCCCCCTCCCAAAGGGGCCGAGGGTCGCCCGCCTGGGGCTTCCGCCCGCTTTCCTTTCGCCGAAGGGCCCCATCTGTGCCAACTGGGCCTAGCAGCCAAAGTTTAAAATATATTTTGTTTTTTTCCCTGGTAGGATCCGTACTACAAGCTTTCTTTTCTGTTTACAAAGGGTTTACTATTGGTTTTATGAGCTTTGGGATGGGGTGGGTGTATTTTTCCACTGGAAAAACTGAAAAAAAAAAAAAAGCCAAGCTGCTTTTCTCCTGTTTTTCCCCTGTTTTTGAAACTCTCTTGTTGGAAGAACCGGCCCAGTGCTGCAAATCCCAAGACCTCAAATACAATTATAAGAAGATTTTCCTCCCGGTTCCTGCTCATTCATCCTATTTCAAACTTGAACATTCTCCACACTTGGAAGCCTGAAATTTCTTGGAGGCTAATTATATTATCTGGAAAACAGTTTTAAGAGACTAATAATAATAAAAAAATATTTGCAGGTAAATACCTCCCCCCTGCACTTTATAAATAAAATAAACCCACTTGTATTTTTTGACATTCTTTTTCATGGGAATGTGCTTTGGGCATTTAAAAAGACTGGTTATTTTATAAGTCGGTCTGGAAGAGCAGCATCTTCATGAAATAAAGCACAATCATGATCAAGGCACTGGGAAAGACAGATAAAGGCTGGAACCTGGGCATAATTTCACAGTTTGTTAAACTGTCAGAATTTAGATCCCACAAAACTAACCTGGATTACAAACAGGTTTAATCCCAATTCCAGCGACGTGTCATTCTGTCTCCAGATTTATTTAGTCGCCTGCATTAATTAAAGCCTGATTACTACTGTGGTGGTGTTTGGAAACACTCCACTCATGTTGGCAATAAAAGATAGGTAGAGGCTGACCCATTGACTGCCACGCCCTGCACTTTTCTAAGGGACCAATCCTTACTCATCCTTCGAGGTAAATTTCCCCAGGAATTCCCGAAAGAAAAGAACCTGCACAATTCGTGCAGCAACAACAGAGAAAGCAGGTTGAGAGTCCAGGGAAGAAGAGGAAAATTTAATTGCTGAATGGAAAAAAAGAAAGCGGTGGCAGCTGTCCTGCTTCCTTGCGGAAGTCCTCTGAGCATACTTTTCTATCCAGAGGGATTTGCAGCCCGTAAATAAAAGGCTGAACACGCTGAGATTTGCAGGGTGCGGCCGCCTTCCCCTTTCATACCCACCGCCACCCCCGTTTTTGCTGGTGGCGGGCAGGGGTTCCAGGTGGAAATGCCGCCGGCCAGGTCAGAGGCCAGTCAAGGTTTTCCTCCAAGTGAGCTTTGGAACTTCTGTGATTTTCCGGGAGGAGCTGACAAGAAAGGGGAGCAAGCGGGCCATTCCTGCCAAACTGGGCCCACGGGCAGGGCTGTTAGTCATCCCCCAGGAAGACTGCTCCTGGACAGGAGGCTCTGCCTCAGAGTCCCTGAACGAAGCCTTCCTCCCTCCAGCTTTGGTCTCATGCAAAACCCTTTTTGAAAGAAAAAAACCTGGACGGGTTCTTCACTTTCCCATCCAGGAAAAGCTCTCCAGGTGGAGACGGACCGGCTACCTGGACGAAGGGCAGGGAGGTGCTGCCCTCTGGTGGCTCGGCCAGACCCCGCGCCCTCGGAAGGGGAGTCCACAGCGCCCCTTCGTGGAAAGGTCCGAGCAGCACAGCTTCCTCGCTCTTTTTTAACTCCTTTTTTCCTGTCCATGGGAAAACTGGGCTGAAATTGGTCCGAAACCGGCTGCAAAGGAAGGTTTTAGAAGCGAGGTTTGACCCCCCAAGGCAGGAGATTCCTCCCCAAGCCTCCAAAGGAAGGAAAACACTCCAAGCAGCCGAGGAAGCCACCAAGAGCATCCCTTTCGTCCCAGGAAGCCTCTCTCACGCCCCAAAAGGGACTTTCTCTCGCCCGGGCAGCATTTTGCGCCGGGAAAACCGCCCGTCCTGTGCAGCGAGACCCTCCCAGGCTGCGGGTCTGAGCGTGGAGTTTGCCCGCGAAGAACTGGGAAGGTTCAGCCCGGGCTGCCTCGCATCCTGACGGCGCTCGGGAGGCTGGGCTGGGAGCGAGCAGGCGGGAAAGGCGGTGGTCGGGCGGGCCTTCTCCGTGCCGGACAGGCGAAGTCAGGCGCCCCCTTGGCCGGACGCCCGCCTTCCCTTCTCCCAGCGGGTCCCACTCCCCCGGCCTTGAAAGGCCTTTCCAGGGGCCGTTTAAACGCGCAAAGGCGCCCAGCCCAGCGGCAGAGGCGCGGGAGAGAAGGCGAGAGAAGGGGCGTCTCCCGCCGACGCCCCGAAAGAGCGAAGGCGCCTGGCCGGCTCTTTGGCAGAGGGAGAAGGGCGCTTCTGGCGACCCCCAGCCGGAATCGAGGGGCTTCTGCCCCCGCGGGCGGCGGCGGCGGCGGCGGCGGCGTCTCCGCGTGGCTGCCCGGGTTTTCCCGGACTGCCCACGGCGGCAGGTGCGCTCCGCCGGGCCAAGAACCCGCCGAACTGGCCACGCGCGGCCGCCCAGACTGGTTTTTGCGAGGCTCTCGGCGCTGGTTGGCTGCCCAGCCGCCCTGGGGGGAGCCACAGCCGCTGCCACCCCGGCTCCTCCGCCTTTGGGGACCGCGCGGGACCCGCCGAGGAGGAGGAGGAGGAGGAGGAGGAGGCGGCGGCGGCAGCAGCAGCCGCTCTTGCGCGCGGCTCCTCCGGCGGAGCGCCCGGCTACAGCGATCCCTTTTGCGGAGGGGGGATTTGGAGCCAGGCGGGCTCTTTTGCTCTTGGGGAGGAGGGAAAGTGTGGGGGGGGGGGGGGCGGGCCGGGGGGGGGAGGAGGGGGGGGGGGGGGGGGGGGAGGTCAGGCCGGGGGTCAGAAGAGGCTTCTTGGCGTGGGGGCGATTTCAAGCAACCCTGAGACTCGGAGGACCTCCAGGTGCGTTGCTCCAAATCCTTGTCCAGCTCCTCCGTTCGAGAAATTCAGCCTGGGTGTTTCTGCCGAAACACGGGATTTCTTTCCCCTTCCTCACATTCAGAACCCCTCGGCTGCTGCCCTGGGAGCATCTCCCAGAGGGTAACTCCTCACCTGTACCCCCCCCCCCAATTATTTTAGCTTGAACCGGAAGCTCCTTACAGGGGGTTTTCTGCCCTTGGAAACTCGCTTCTCTGCAGCAGCCAGAGATTACTTGTTGGGGGGGGGGGCTGCCTAAGTGGGGCTCCACCCACCCTCCCTCCAAGGCTTTGCTTGGCAAGTGTGCAAGGAACTGGCTGGAACAGCAACCCATGGCCGATGAAATTTTGGAGCAGTTGCCACTGGCAGAAAAGGTGAGTCTAACTTCTTTTCTTGAAAGCAACCGCAGCAGAGTATTTTGAGGCCGCTGCTGGCCTTCGCAAGGTGCTGTCCCCTAAGGAGGAGAGAATGGAAAGGTCCCTCAGGTAGACTGCCTTGGCTAGTGGAGGCTTGGCTCAGCTGGTCATCCAGATCCTGCTCTTTGCAGCCGGAGGAATCTTCCTACCCACCAACCAAATGAAAACAGCGGAGAGATTGTAGTAAACTCTGTTGAATTCTACTCCACAGTGCAGAGGTCTCCAAATTTGGCCACTTTAAGACTGGTGGACTTCAATGATGCTGGCTGGAGAATTCTGGGAGTTGAAGTCCACAGGTTGCCAAGTTTGGGGACCCCTGATATAGTGCAATATTCATGCAGTGTCGGGGGTTTTCAGTGCAATTGTACTGAATGCGAAGGAGGTGTGTCTGTGTTTTATTTTTACAGTTATAATGTACACTGAAAAATGGCATTTAATTTCATTGTACGAGGCGCAATGGCAATAAACTAACTAGTAAACAAACTCCAACGTTTGCTGTCGGGAGGTTTGCAGAATTTAAACCTTGTGGGGTCCTAACTGCAGTCTCCTTTCTGCCCTAGACGGCCACGTGGGGCACCCTGGGAACGATTCGACCTCACCTGAATTTTGATGCAGCTAAAGATGCCCAGACTTTCTTTGAGGCCATCAGTGGTGAAGGTAAACCTGCTGCCCCTTCCCTTCCCTCTCACCTGCAATCTGTACAGTCACCCTGCAGGGTGGGAGTTGGAGTCACAACAGGCTTTTGAACCCAGGACACAATTCAACTACCCCATCCGATGCAACAAAAACACCAAGATAAGGACATGTGTATCCTAAAAAAGAACATGGGTGGTTGGAGGCCACCTGCCCAGAGAAATTAGCGTGACGGGAGGCATAAATTTAACCCCAGCCGAAGCAGTGAGAAAATCGTTATGATAATGAGGCTTTTGATATCTGGACCAATTACACATGCAGATTTTGACACTTCCGGGAGCCCAGCTAACTCCAGGGGCAGGAGCAGAGTCTGCAAACTCCTGCTTTGGAGGCCTCGGCTGAAACTGGGGGGCCCGGGTCTCCCCAAAGGTGTTGACTGCAGAGTCCTCCTTGACCTGCTGACCAGCCGGAGCAGTGAGCACCGGCAGCAAATTGCGGAAGCCTTCCTCGAATTCACCCAACAGGTTAGGCCAGGAGAGGATTTTTTTGGGGGGGTGAGGTGGGGGGTAGAATTCGTGGCCCTTCCTGGAAAGGAAAAAGGGGCAAAGAGCTCACTCTGACTTAAGACTCCTGCAATGTGCTACTGCAGGGGCCAGCCCTTGAAGACTGCTTGTAGGGCAGACCCAGCAAGCTATGAGTTCCACACTCAAGCAAATAAATATATATAGAGAGAAACTTTATAATATATATGTATATATATATTATAATGACGTGGGAAAATACCCAAAGCTGAATACCATACATGTAAGTACCCACAAAAACTTAAGAAAACATATATTTATATATATATATATATATATATATGCTCCATTGGGAATGGGGTCTCCCCTAATTTATCTTTGTCTTCTCTCTCTTTTTAGGGGCTGCTGAAGACTCTGGAGGCCGTCTTCCCCAGCCAGTTTCAGATCATTATCAGGGGTTTGCTCCGTCCAGCGGCTCAGTACGACGCCCTCGAGATCCAGGCGGGATTGCAGGTAGCCCCTTCCAAAGACAAGCACCCCATTTTGCCAAGGAACAACCCCCCCCCCATCTTAACACAATGTAGATCAGATTATACACCTGGTTTTAAAATGTGCGTGGGGTGAATTGGTTGGGGATCCAGGTCTTGGAAGTCTCCTCTCTCCCCCACCCCCACCCCCACCAAACTTTCATGAACAACCATTTTTAAAAAGTGATTTCTCCATTTTAAAATGGGTTGGGGAGGAATTAGATAGGTTTTTTTTTTTAATTCCCAGCTATTTTTAAGGGTGCTTTCCATGCATAGTAATTTCATTTCATAATTTAATGTAACAATTTCATAAATAAATACAGGAATGTGTGAAGACACAACCACACTTGAGACGAGCATTGTAATCAGACCAAGGAAGATTAGCGGAAGATTAATCCAACCCAACTAAAAAGCCTGCAAAATGGACAGGGACAAACAAAGGCCCACACCTTGCAAAGTCAGCAATTGTCCTTTCCTAACCTGGGTCACATTTTCTTTCCAGGGTCTGGAAGTGGAAACCCTGATTGAAATCATCTCCACTCGAACGGCAAAACAGCTTCAAGACATCCTGGCTTATTATAAACAGGGTAAAAAAATCAATGAAACAAACCTGTTTGTTCTTTAAAAGGTAGAGAAATGAGAGAGGGGGGTTGCTGGGAAAGGAAGTTGCCTGATGAACTTGAAAAACCAAGGAAAGATCCTTTTCATGCCTGTGGAACTCCCCGCAACATGACGCAACTGTGAGCTTTGACTTTTAAAGTTTTTTTTATTTTGTTGAGCATTCATATCCACCAGGGGTGTCCAGCTTTGGCTATTTTAAGACGTGTGGACTTCAATTCCCAGCACAGCCAGCTGGGCTGCCTGGGGAATTCTGGGAGTTGAAGTCCACACGTCTTAAAGTGGCCAAAGTTGGACAGCCCTGATGAAGACTAAGAAAAACGTAATTTATGCCTGCCTGAGACTTTCAGAAAGGACTTTCGGAAATGATTGACAACTCTGTCAATCATACACAACACATAAATTCTTTGAGACACTCAAGAACGTCTTTTTCCTGAGCTTACTGCAGAGCTCCCTTGAGCAAGAGCAGTCTATCTCGGAGCATTTTCTCAGGAAGGGAAGCACACCTTGCTCAGGTGTGGAGGGCTAAAACTCCACCCTTCTCCCTTCTTTCCCTTGTACAGATTTCAAATCAGACTTGGAAAAGGACATCGTTTGTGGCACCACTGATGATTTTAGAGACCTTCTTCTCGCCCTGATCAAGGTAATAAATAAAATTAAAATAAAATAAACTGAATAAAAAAAAATATATAAAGTATAACATACTATAATGTAATATAACTTATAACAGTATAAAATGAAATAAATGAAGGTAATATAACAAATGTCACATAATAAATATAATTTATCATATAATTGTCATATAATTTATCAAAGTATAAAATAAAATTTACATAACATACCAACCCTAACCCTAACATAAGTAACATTTACAAAACTATAAAATCAATGCAATGCAATGCAGGGTCCCTTTGTAAGAACCCCAGAGAGGTGGGGTGATTTCCTAAAGTTCAGCGCTCTACATCTACATCTTATCCTTTTAAAGTCCAAACGGTTTGGCCCAATCAGCACCCGGCACTGTTTAGGAAAAGAATGTCTATTTTGCGGCGAAGTCTCCGACCTTTTTCACGCCGTCCTTCTCCGCAGGGCCAGCGGGAATGCTATTCGGGGGCGATCGATTACGTCTTGATACGGCAAGATTCAAAGGTGAGAGGGGGACTTCGGGGTGCCTCCCTTTGGGGGACCCCTCCACGCTGGGATGGGGAGGGCCAGCAACTGGGGTCCCTTTCCAGCGTCCCCCAAACACCTGGGCGTCCCTCCCACAGGCCCTGGCTGATGCAGCCCCTGGTGGGGACGCTGGACACCTGGAGGAGAGCGAGTGGGTCCGGATCCTGGCTCAACGCAGCCCCGAACATTTGAGGAGAGGCAAGGACAGCCCCGTGCCAGGCGGTCGTGTTTCACCACGCTGGCGTCCCCAAACGTGCTAATTTTTCAGGCCAGGCCGGGCCGGGGAGGCTTCCCACTGCAACCCTGGCAGAGTCCCTGTTCCAAAGCGAAAGGAAACCTGGCAATTCCAGGGCACAAAGGGGGCAGCGTTCCCCCAGCAATTTCACTTTAAACCCCCCCTTTTTCCCTTGACATTCTTCCAGTGTTCAGCTGGTACCAAGAGACAACCGGAATCTCAGTTGAGGAAACCATGGAGAGACATTTCCAGGGAAACTTCCGGGGTGCAGGTTTAACGCTGGGTAGGTGCAGCCCCAAATGCAGGGTGTGATAGCTGCCAAGGGAGTTTGGGAGGCCCCCTTTTTAGTCTGGATTAAATTGGGGAGGGGGGGGAGAAATTGGGGAGGATAGTTCCAGCGGTGCTTTCTGTACATGCCCAAGAGCCCTCTCAACCTCAGGCCCCGGAATAAGGTCCAAGAGCCTTCGTTTCCATTGCTTCTAAAAATCCAAGTTGCTAGGCCTCTTGATGCTATATCAGCACGGCTTTTAGGGAACTTTATCTCTTGACAGTGAAATCCGTTTCTTCCTCTTCCTCCTCTTCAAACTAGCTAAGCAGAGAACAATTAGCATAAATTGGGCTTGGGAATTTTGCAAGCTGATAAGCAAGTTTCAAACCGGATCTGTTTGGCTTCACCGGCCTGCCTTCCCCTCTCTATCGGCTTTGTCAGGCAGAAATCCAACTTGTGCAGCTCCCTTCCTTGCAGCATTTCAGCCCAGAAATAAGAAGGGAGGAGAACAACAAGGGGAAAATAATAGTAATTATTATTATTTTTTTAAATCTCTCTTGCAGTTTCCCTCCTGAGAAACACACCGCTGTATTTTGCCACCAAGCTCCACTCGGCCATTAAGGTGAGGGTCTCCCCTCTTGGTGCCCACTCCTTCCCAAATCCCACCCCCGTTAGCCCCATCAGGGCTACCCCGAACCCCCAGGTGTGCCCATCCTTGATGTTCAGCTTCCGGGTCGCGGTTTGCACAAGGGACCAGCTGAGCTGCTCCAGAGGGTGTATGAGGGTCTCCTCTGGGTGAACTGAGCCCCCACTGACCGCAAGGACCCTTCCCCAAATGAAAGCCCGTGAGCCGCCTTCTCAAGTGAAGGAGAAGAGCAGAGATGGACTCTGTAGTCCTTTTTTGCAGTCTGGCTTGGGAACAATTAAAGGAGAGTGTTAAACGCGCACCGTCCATCAGTGTGTGGGGCAAAGAAGCGAGTTCGAGTCCTGCTTTGCACAGCTTTCCAGCTTTTTCAATGATTTTTTCAATGACATTTATTTGCCACCTGGTCTCGTTTCAAAGCCACGCTGGGCCACTTACAATTTTCCAAAGGCGATTTGTCATCTCCTCCCAGGAAGCAGGACGCGACCCCCGGATGGCTGTTCGAATCATGGTCTCCCGCAGTGAGACGGACCTTCTGAGCATCCGCACCGAGTTCAAGAGGCGCTATGGGATCTCACTCTACTCCTTCATTCAGGTAAAACCCCAGGTAGTATTGTGGGGGGGGGTGTTCAAGGGCACGTTACAGACCCCAAGTGGCCCCAAGGACTGTGGGAAGGACCCCCACCCACCCAGCCAGGATACCCTCCAATTTATCCTCAGGACATTCTTACAAGGTAGGCTGGCTTCAAGCTTCTCGGTCAAGCAGCCCAATTTTATGCGGCCTTATCCATTCCCTATATAGACCGGCTCACTAGGAATGGAGCCTCCATCTGTAGGAGCAGTCTATCTGCAAGTTATAATTGGGGGGCCAGCAGAAGCATCTTCACTGCAAAAGTATCCGGAAGATACAGGCAGGCAGAAAATCGCGCCCCCCCCAGCGGGAATTAAGCACCCCTTTCCTGGACCGACCCCTTTATTTCCAGACGGGTTTGCCCAAACTCTCCTCCTTGCCCCCCCCCCCCCCCCCCGTTCCTTCCCCAGGCGGAAACCCAGGACGAACACCAGGCGGCTTTGCTCGGCTTGTGCAAGGCGGAAGATCTGTGAGACATGCTGCCGGCTGCGAGGACCCTCCCCACCCAGGGGCAGTCTACCTTGGAAAAAAAACCCTCCCGCTTTTCCCTTCCGGCGCAGTTGCAAAGGAAGGCAGCTCCGGAATTCAGCCTGACCGGTTAGACGGGTTGCCGCCTCTCTCCCAGCCCAAATTCTTCTGATGCTTTCCAGGGGGCTTGGAGGTGTGGGGGGGGGCATTTAGAGATTTGTCAGGTATTTGCAACAAAACTTGGGTCAAAGTTTAAAAAGTGGGGGATAATAATAAGTAGCAAAAAACCCTCCAGCATCAGGGGCAATCTACCTCTGAATAGCTGCCGGGATATGCTGATGGGCCTCTCATTGGCCAGTTTGGGAAATCGGACTCTGGAGCAGATGCAGCTTCAGTCTGATGGCATTTTAGGGGGGTCTTAGATTTCCAGAAAAAGGTTTAATTTTACATCCCCACCTCAGCAGCTCCGCTACCTCTTCCTTCAGCCCCATTTTCTCCCATCAAGAGACCTCAACCCATCAGCCACAGCCCCACCCCATATGCCTGTGCAACCCGCACATCCTTCCTCTCCTCCCCGTCCAAAATCCGGTCCTCCCCTTCCCTGGAAATGAAATGTTGCTCGTAAAAATAAAACAAACCACCAGAAAATCTCTTTGGCTCCGTCTCAACCAAGTGGATTATCCAGGGTTCAAAAAACACTTTCTTCTCCTTCAGAAGGACTAGCTTTATTCCAATGTAAACAGAGGCACGTTTAATCGATTAATCGACTCAAAACGGAGGCTTAAGCAATTCTAGAATTTAGTCCAGTCTTAGCCCTCAAAAACCAGGAAAAAGGGAAAGAGAAAGACAGAAAGAAAGAGAGAAAAGAGAAAGAGAGAAAGAAAGAGGGAGAGAGAGAGAGACCTCGCTTGGACTGCATCACCCGAGGAATTTCAGCATTGCTTCGGGGGGGGGGGGGCTTTGAGAAGGTGGAAAAAAACAGTGTTTAATCCCCCCCCCCTCAAAAGGTGCTCTTGGCATTTTCCCATCGGGTGAAAAACTGCACCGCCTGGATTGCTCCCGTGGGGCCCTCGAGGGCTTTGGTGACGCCCCAATCTGGGGTGCCAGTGAAGTGCGACCCCCCCATCCCGAAGGCTCGGCCTTTCCAGGCAGGGACTCCGTTTCTCCAACCGAAGCAGCCTTTTGTGTCCCACCCCAAAACAAGAGATGGGAATCACATGGGAGACCCTCCCCATAAATTGGCTCCCCAGCATTCGTGGGGAGCCAAGATAACTCCCTTCTTAGCTTCCCTGTCCCCTTTCCCTCGTAGACCCCCCCCCCCCGATGGGAGAAGCAAATCCACCCCCCCATGTGCGGTTTTTTTCGAAAGAGAGCCACCCCCCCCCCTTCTGAAGCCTTTTGGGTGCTGCAGGAGAGCCTTATCCGATGTGCCCCTGAAGCAAATTGAGGGGGGGGGGAGTCCTTCTCAGCTGCAGGCCCTGGAAGGAAAAAGGGGGCCCTCGTGGGACTCCTGGCAGGCTGGCCTCAGAGGACGGTGCAGTCCGTATCCACCTTCTGGCGTGGCCTGCGCTCTCCGGCGGGGCGGGGGGGCGGGGGGCTTCTCCCCTAAAGGGTAGGAGAGCAAAGAGGAGGGAGAGGTTAATTGGAGAGGGGGTAGAATTACTTTCTGAGGGGGGCCCAGGTGGGGATCCCTCCATACCTGTGCCGGGGAGGGCAAGGGGCTGGGAGCTGGCGGGGTCTGCTGGTACTCCTCTTGCTGCAGCTGCTGTGCCAGCTCCAGGTCGCTCATAGCGGGGCCCCCTTGCTGGCGTTGGAGGGACAAGGCAATCATGTAGTCCTTGGGGGGGGGGGGGGGGGGAGAGGAAGACGGGGAGGGGTCAGAAAGGCTACCTGTTTCCTATCCACACCCCAGGCCAGGGCTCTCCAAACATGGCAGCTTGAAGACTTTTGTGGACTTCAACTCCCAGAATTCCCCAGCCAGCTTTAAGACTTTTAAGCACAGCTGGCTGGGGATTCTGGGAGTGGAAGTCCATGAGACTCAGGTTGGAGACCCCTGAAGCCCAAATCCCACCCAGCATCCTCAGCAGGGGCTTCTCCTGCTCCCCAAACATCCTTCATTCCCTTGGGCAGCCACTGCCTTAAGGCTTCAAGAGGCTGGGGGCGAAGCGGACCGAGACCCCCCCAAAAAACATCCCTTAAAGCCGCCGCCTTCTCCTTTCGGAGCCCCTCCAGAGGCTGGAGACCCCAGCAGCCATTATCCCTCTCCCCCTAACTTGCCAATCCCTGCATATGGCAGCCAGGTTGCGAAAAAAGCTTGCCTTTTTTGGTTTCGCTTTGCCAGAGCCCCCCACCTCTTCCCAAGGGCCCTGTCCTTGCAGCCATCCCACCGGGGAAGACGATACGCAGGTGCCCTTCCCTGCTAGGCCCCTCTGCCAGGGGTCCCCTCCCCGCTTCCCTGCCCCCCTGGCATACCTGGTCCACCTGCCTCTGGTCCACCGGGGAGCCCCCCGCTGCCTCCTTGCCCAGCGTCTGGCTCAGGTGGAATTCGGCGTTGCAGAAGCAGCTGTCCCCATCCACATTGTGGAGGCTCTCCCAGGTGACCTGGTCTTCGTTCAGGAAACCCTGGTCGGTCACCAGCAGGTAGAGGTGACTCTGGAGCCCAGCGGGAAAGAAAGGAGGAGCAAAAGAGGAGGGGGGAAATGAGTGAAGGGGGTCGACGGACCAGCTTTTTTTCAAACAGGAGGCCCCAGAATGTACTTTGCAGGAAGAAAAGCCAAAAGGGCCCATTTGGGCATGCAGTGTAGAAATGCCAACCAGTTATTCAATTTATTTATCCTGCATTTCTACCCCAGTGAAGCCAAGACTCACGTTGCTTTGGTTTTCAAATCTGTCTATCTGTCTATCTATCTGTCTATCTATCTATCTATCTATCTATCTATCTATCTATCTATCTATCTATCTATCTATCTATCTATCTATC
>BLBF01000081.1:10611943-10646817 GCA_015471245.1 Laticauda colubrina
ATCTATCTATCTATCTATCTATCTATCTATCTATCTATCTATCTATCCTTTCTTTCCTTCTTTCTCCCTTGCTTCATTCCTTCCTTCCCTTTCTCTTTTCCTTCCTTTCTTCCTTTCTTCCCTCTCTCTATCCTTCTCCTTTCCCTTCCTTTTCCTTCCTTCCTTCGCAAATCTACTTGCTGCTCATTTCGCCACAAGGCGACTCTGGCCAGTTCACAACATTAAAATAAAACCATAAATATGTTGAAAAATCACATTAAAATTACAAAAACCGACAAGTTCCAGCTAAAAGATTTAAAGTATTTGTTTTGATTAAATCTCCATGCCGTCCATCCCACCTTCAAGCGACTGGAGGAGGCTTTATAAGACAAAAATGACAATATAAAACAATTAAAGGATAAAAAGGATAAACGTTGGCATGAAAACCTAGAAGAGGTGAAGTCCTTCTTCACAAGAAAGGGCGAGAAACTGATGCTTTTTACAAGAACAAACTGCAAAGAGGAACAAACTCGATGGGGTGTTGTCATAATTATGTTTATTCGTCAGGAACGAATAATTCGTTCCTGAATTAATAACACAAATAAACGAATTATTCGTGGCAAATAAGCTTTGGAGCCCCAGCCACCGTCAGTCATCCCAACTCCCCAATTTCCCCAGGGAAAGAAATACCTTGTGCTTGATCATGGCACTGAAGTGGTTGTTTCGGAAGAAAACGCTCAGTTCGCCTTCCTTGACGGTGGAGGTCAGTTCGCAGAGCCCGTGGTAGGTGAGCTGCGATGCTGTGGACTCCAAAAATTGTTCTGCAATTAGGCCTGGGGGAGGGAAAAGATGGAGGAAGGGAGGGCAAACAAGCCCATTCACCCTTTTACATCAGGGGTGGCCAATCTGGACAGATTCTTTTTCAGCCTTGTGCACTTCCACTCCCAGAATCCTGGGAATTGAAGTCCGCAAGGCTTAGAATTGCCACGGATGGACACCCCTGCTTTAGTGGCTTCTCAGCCACCTTCCCAGGCCTGCCAGCCATCAGCAATGCCCCCAAAGAGCCCCTCCCAATTTGAAGAGGAGGGTCAGTGCATAGCCCCCCCCCCTCCAATGTTACCTTCTGTCACCAAGTTTGGGTCACTAGAGTGTTTACAAGTGATAATTTTTTCCACCAGCTGGTTGTAGCTCAGTTTGCTGACGGCTCCGGCCACCTCGGGAATCTGGGGAGGGGAGGAGAGAAACGCCCACCCTAAAACCGGGGTGCAGGCAGGAGAGGGCACAGCAAGAACTGGGTTTATATTTCTGTGCTGCAGTACTACTCTGCAGGGGTGTTGTTGGTGTCAGGGAGCGGGGGGAACGGAACTGCCTACAGGACAGTTTTGAGCGAGGCCACGAGAACGGATTTAAAAACAGGATGTTTACACTTCCCTCTGTGGTTTTGAGCCTTGCAAAAGGCCAGCTTTGCACAGATGCCCAAATTTCTCCAGGAGGACTAGTAGCCTGATTTTTCTCCCCTGAAGTGCGGAGGGTTGGACTAGGTGACTTACAAGGTCCCTTCCAACTCTGATGATCAGATAAGTGAAGCCTGCAGTCTATCCATCGGAGGAGAGTAGCAGGTCTTCACAGCAGCCTAGCTAGGCCGCAGTTGAAACAGCGGATTAAGGGCTAACCAAGCCAGTTTTCTCCACTTTGGTCACCTGTAAGAGGTCCGGACTTCATCTCCCAGAATTCCCCAGCCAGGCCTGGGCTTCAACTCCCAGAACTGCTGGCTGAGGGGTTCTGGGAGTTGAAGTCTTAAAGGGGCCAAGGTGGAGAAATCCTCACTTATGCCGAGGTCTCTGGCTGGGTGGCGTAATTTCACCTCGCCCCTCCCCACCGCTCTGGCCCCCAAACCCAACACCCACCTGGGGATCCACCAGCCAGCCGTGATAAAGGGGGACGTTCAGGAGGTCAAAAACGATGCACTCGGGGGTGTATTCGAAGTCCGAGACCCCCGTGAACCTCACGTTGACGTCCAGCCCCGTGGACAGCTTGGAAAGGACCGTCATGGCGTCACTGACGTTCTGCCCGGGAAGAAAAAAAATCGACCTTTTCCCAAAGGGGCCCCAGAAGCCAGGAGGCCCCCAAAGGGCCCTGGCGTCATTTTGGATGCCGGCTGCAGAAGGGAAGGGCTCCGAGGCAGGCCGAAGCAACCCCACTCACCTGCTGGAAGTTGAGCTGGACGGCCTCCGCTTGGTCCTGGGGCTTGATGGACAGGAGGCAATCCCCTGCAGGGGCAGAAGCCGGGCAGAGACCCTCTCAGGCAGGCAGCCTTTGGGACAGGGGGACCCCACAAGGGGAGGGAGGAGGAGTCTCTCCAAAAGGGCCTCCCACTGGCGGCGGGGAAGGCTAATATCCCCGGGCTGGAAGGGACCCCAGAGGTCTCCTAGGCTGACCCCCCTCTTCCAGCAGACCTTATCCCGTCCTGTTCGAACGCCTGTCGGGTTTAGCTTTTGAGCCCCCAGGATTAGTCTGCCATCGGAAGGCGACGACCTTAGGCGCGCTCTACGCTGGCCCTACCTCGCAGGATTGTGGTGCTGAGGGGGGGGGGAAGAAAGGAGGAGGGACGGAAGGAGGTGGGTAGTGCCCACCGCTCTGCCAACCGCCATGGGGCTCCTTACCGAGATAAGCCATCAGCTCGTCCGAGGTGACCACTTCCTTCTGGGCAGGCAGCTTCACCTGGGGGAGTGAAAAATTGAGGCCCCCTGCTTCTCAGGCCTGCTCCAGGGCTGGGGACCCCTCCCCGTGCCCCCTTCTACCTTCCACTGCAGAAAGAGGATGTTCATGATGGCCAGCAGCGGGCAGGGGCCATTTTCGCTCTGCATGATGACCGGTGTCCTCTCGCCCTTCCATGTGATCCATTTCACGCAGTAGAAGTCCGGCGCCTTGGGCTGGCTGGCTGGAGACGGGCGTGGCTTGGGGGCATCCTCAGCTGGGCTGCAGCTGGTGGGCACCGGAGGGCCTGGCAGAGGGGAGGCCTCCTCACTCGGGAACGGGGGTCCCTCCTTTCGCCCCCCTTCGGCTGCTTCTACACAGGAAACCCGGCCATTGTCTTTCTGCGGGACGCTTTGGGCACCATCCTGGACCAGGTGGGCTGGGGTCTCTTCGGCAGCCCCTGCAGGGAGAGCGCAAGCAACCACCTCCTGGCCACCCAGGCCAGCCTCCGTGGGCTCAGGGGGGGCAGATTCAGTGGGCTCCGTCTCCCCCCGAGCTTCCTCTGCGGCCAGCACACTGGTCTCCATCCTTTGGCTCAAGTAAATTTGAGGTTTTCCCAAAAGGGGTTGCCTTTTTTGGACGCCCCCCCCCTCCCAAAAAAAAGCCTCTTCACCGACTTCAGAAGCAAGTTTCTTTTAATCAAGAGCGATATTTTGAATTTTTCTTTTCCAGCAGCTGAAAATGTGCAAACTTCACCAAAAACTTCAGTTGGATCCTGTGTTCGCCTTCGACAGATTCCTTTCTGATCTTTGCTATAAGCAGACGCCCGTTTCATAAAAATTGTGCATGGCACGAGGTTTTATTGGCTGAGTCTTTTCTCCTTTGGTTAGGCACTGATGAACATTTGATGCAAACTCCTCAAAAGGTTCCTTAATGTATTTGGTTTTTTTCCCCTTCACTCACCAGTTCCCAGGAGGATCATTGAACATGCAATACTGCCATTTTTCTCCCCGATTTTACACTCAATTGTTTGAAACCTGGGATGTGTGTTTGCCTTTCTCGTGACTTTCGCTTTCAAGTTTTCATCTGTACCAGATCTGGATAAATATCAACAGACAAAAATTTAAAAAGAAAAAAAAAAAGGTAATGTCTTTCTTATCCCGGAAAAAGGAATACAAAATGCTTTTCTTTTTATGAAAAAAAAATCAAAGCTGTCCTTACAATAAAATAAATTTATGCTTGTGAAATTTTTAAAAATAGCATTAGAAAGGTGATGAGTTTTCTCTATGGGTGATATTTTAAAGCTTTTCTTTAAAAAAAAATGTGTGGATAAATATATATATAGAGAGAAAGAAAAGAAAACATGCACACACACCAAAATCCCAGTGTCTTTTTCAGGGCCTTAATTTTTAACGGATTAGTAGAAATGGAAATTCTGTGTTTTATTGACCTTTGTGTGTATGTGTGTGTGCGTGTGGTTTATTTTGTCCTTCAAGCTGTGGAGGGGATTCTTGTTTTGTTTTGGTCAGCTTTGGGTCTTCTCTTCTGCAAAGGGACGTCCGAGAAATCTACTTTTCACCAGCTTCATGGCCCAAAGTTGAGACAGTGGCTTGTATTTGTGGAAAATGCAGGAATTTTAACATCCAGCCGGCCCTGAGCCTAGCAAGAGTCAATGAAACAAAGAAGGTTAGAAAATCAGGGGGTTGTTGTTTTTTTTCCAACCCCTCGCCTGCCTTGCCTCTCTCTCTTCGTCTGGAAGAGTGCCCAAATGTTGATCCCATGGCTGTGGGAATGCTCTGACAGACAGAAGAAGGGTGAGGAATAGTGCTAAGCCCCTTTTTCAGTCCTGATGTCGCTTCAGCCGCTAAACGGATGGCTGCAAGTTGAGAACTGCCTGTGCACAAAACGGCCCACAATTCAACATCCACGAAACTCTCACACTTCTGGCTTGTGAGGCTGTACGGGACCCCTGCAGCCCTGCCTGGACATCTGGACCCTGCCCTGGAGATTTGGGTGTCGTGCCGCCACCGCCCCTGGATGTTTCCTTCTGTGGCCCAAAGGAATGCACCCAGAGACAGGCCTGGGTCGACCAGAGGTCATCCAACTGTTCCTGGGCCAACTGTGTCCAGTAAGGTCCACGGCAGGAAATGCTGCACTTCAACATTTGGAAGAGATCAGGCTGCACCCAGGAAGCAAAGGAGGCAACTGCAGCCCTGATGGCACTCTGTGTGTGTGTGTGTGTGTCTGCGTCCATGCAAGGATTTACCTGCTGACAAAGCAGCAGCTTGTTTTGCAAGAAAGAAGCTGCCCAACCAGTATTTTGACAAAAACACCTCTCTGCTTTTCAACAACAGCTGGAAACTTCCAGAGGGGGCCAGGGGAGAGGAAGGGAGGGGCACCCACCCCAAAGATGTATGTAGCCGTCTCCTCGTCACTGGGCCCTTTCCGCGCCCACCTCCTCACTTTGAAAACATGGCCCGCCTGCAAGACACTAAGAGAGGGGAGGCTGCTCGAGCGGGGACTTCAGCACCTATGCTCCCCAGCCTTGCAAAATAAGGGAGAGGGGGAGGGGGTGTTGAGATCCTTGCTCTACACAGCCAGAAATCCCCTCACCCACTTTGCAAGGTTTACTTAACGCGCCACCAAGAGAGGAAACCTAACCACCCACGTCAAGAATTCAATCCCTTCTCCTGTCATCCATGCCACAGGATTTTATCCCTCTCCACCTCTTCCCCCACACCCACCCACCCAAAATGGCACCCCCCTCCCTTCCAGTAAATTCACACACACACACACACACACCCCATTGGGAGGTTTGCAGCCCCTCCGGTTCTGCTGCAAACTTTGTTTTCGGAGGAAACTGTTGCACACCGGAGGTGTCGACAGCTTTGTGCGCTTGCAAAACAAGGCAGTTTGCTGGGTCAAACCCACCGTTTCCCCTTTCTGTTTTTGGGGTGGTGGGGAAGAGCACCTCGATTGCCCCCCTCCTCCCCAACCCTGGGGCAGAGGCTCAGCTGGATGAACTCCTCCTGGCTAGGGCAACCCCAGAGGGGTGCTCTCTTGAAGACCAACCAACACAGCGGGTGCCAGGGAGGAGAATCCGGAAAGTGGGGTGGCGGGTGCATAAACCCCCCCCCCCAAGCTTCGGATCTGGATTCAAATCCCCCCCCCCCCCCCGTTCTACTCCAGCAAAGAGAAGGGCAGCTTTGAAGACTGAAGAAGGACTCAAATACGCCATACCTGGATTTTCCTGCTTCGCTCCTTCTGGGCACAAATCCTGTTTGGGTTTTTTGCACCGTCCAGCCTGTTCTTCTCCTTCCTTTCCTCCTGCCCCCCCCCCCCCACCTAGCTGGGGTTTATTCTGCCCAGCCCCTCGCCCTTCTGCAGGGACATCTATGGGAGAGGAGGATGCACCGCAGCGTTGCAGGGCAGCCGGGAAGGGGAGAAAAGGGGGGTCGGAAGGAAAGAAAACAAAGGAAGGAAGGAAGGAAGGAAGGAAGGAAGGAAGGAAACTCTGTAGCCACCCCAGAGAAGAAGAATAAAAAGCCAGTTGAAACAACGCCGCAGCCAGGGGAGGAGGAGGAGGAGGAGGAGGAGGAGGAGGAGGAGGAGGGGAGCCTTCGACCGGAGGGGGTTCAGGAAAGGCGCAAATCTTTCGGGAGGGAGGGGAGGGGCTGGGGGGGGGGGATTCCCAAATGAAAGGGAAAAAAAAAAAGGGGGGGGGGCTTGGCCCACCTGGCCGGGGGGCGGGGGGGAAGAAGCCCCCCCCTGTTGCAAAGGCTGGGGAGCCGCATCGCAACCTGCCGCGGGGTTCCGGGGGGGGGGGGGGTGCGTGCAAGGCTTTACCTGTTGAGCTTCCGGCGGCGGCCCCTCCGGAGGGGCCTTTGGGGCCTCCGCCCCGCCGGCCAAACGGGCGAGGAAGCGGCCACGGAGCCTCCAGAACTCTTGCGAAGCCCGGGATCGCGCGGAAGCCCAGACTGGGGTGGGGGCTTGGGGTCCCGGGGGCTCAGAGGCCCCTCCCGCCCGGTCGCCCCCCCACTTTATGCCCCGGGCTCTCCGGCTTGCAGGGCTGCGCGAAAACTTGCCCAAGCCCGGCGAGTCACAGCCGCTGAGAACCCCCGTGTTAAACATGCACGTTCAGACGACCGTGCACGCTGCTTCAAACCCTTTTCCACGCGGGAACAGCTTTCCCCCCCCCACACACACACACCGCTTACCGCCCGCCCTGCAAGGTAGGCAAAGCCGCCTTCGGCCGCGGTGACGTAGCCGGGAAAGCGCGTGCTTCGGCCACGCCCCCCGTTTTTTTTCACGCCAGCTGGGCGAAGGCGGAGGAGGCGGGGCGACCTCTCGGCGCCTGCGCAGAGCGGCGGGTGAAGCCGCGCCCTTCCGCCTCCCCGCCGGCCAATCAGGCGCGGCTGTTCTGGCCCCTCCCGCCGCCCGCCCGCAAGGAAGTCCGGGCGACACGTGTCCCGACGAGCTCTCCGTTCACACGTGCGGCCGGGCTGTGGGGAGGGGTCCGAGGCTGTCCGGAGCCATGGAGCGCTTCCTGGCAGGCTGCAGGGCCGCCCTTCAGGTACCCCCCCCCGCCTCCCTCCGGGAGGACTACCAGCCCCATCGTCCGCTCCCCGGGGACTCTGCTCGCTCCCATCATCCCCAGCCGCTGTCAAAAACTCCCCGTCAACCTCCACTTGCTGCTTGGACATGGGCGGGATCCGATTCCCATCATCCCCACCCACCGCTCCCGAGGAGGCTAGACTCTAGCTCCCATCCTCCCCAGCCACTCCTGGCAGATCCACTTGGTTTACAAAATGATTCTGAGTCCCATCATCTTGCCCTCCCCTGAAACATGGGCAGGATCCGACTCCCATCATCCTCACACCCTCCTCTCCTGCGACTCCTGACTCCCATCATTTATTTAGCTTTAGCTTATTTCCTGATCCAATGCAACCTAACTCCCATCATCCCTGCCCACCACCCTTCCATGGGCAGGACCTGGCTCCCATCATCCCCGCCCACTGCTTAGGAGGTGGAGACTGCCAGCAATATGAATGTCCCCTCTCTGCCAGGTTTGGGGGGGCGTGAGAAGAAGGCCGGGGCCAGGGGCAGGATTTGAACCCTGCCTGGGGCGGGGTGAGCTTTTCCCAGCCCAGCCCGGGGGGGGGGGGAATTGACCCGCTTCCCCAGCCTTCTTTTGACACCCGTCTGCGGGTGATTCACCGTCTTGTGCTCCCTGGAGCTGGGTGACTCAGCTGCTTGTGCCCGTCGGCTTGGCATCCTCCCTGGCACAGAGGCCATGGGGCCAGAGCCACGCCTGGCCGGAGGGGCCTGATTTTGTGGCTCTCCGGACCCGACTGGACAACCCTTCCAACTTGGACAGCACTTCCGGCTGCCCCTCTGCACCAGAATTATCCAGTGGGCAACTTTTAAGACTGAGGGACTTCAACTCCCAGAATTCCTCCTGCTGCTGCCTGTGGGAATTCTGGGAGTTGAAGTTCACCAGTCTTAAAAGGTGAAGTCTGGGAGGTTCAACACCCCCCTGCTCTAAGTCTTAAGACAAACATTTTGCCCTAATGTCCAGAACGTTTCATACAGATATTCCTTGGGTTACGGCCACACCAGAAAACCCATTGCTAAGCAGCACGGTCATTAACTTTGCTTGCCCAGGTGGCTTCTACCTGGGCAGCCCTTCCTGTTGAGCCCTTGAAAGGCCTCTCTGCCCTCCCTCTTTCGCTCTTTAACCCCCCCTCCCATTTTAATTTCCGGTCTGCCCCACGTCCATCTGCCACTGCCGCTAAACCTGGCCACATCCCACCTTTTAAGCCTCAGGTGATCTGAAGGTGGCTTATCGGCTGGCGTTTTCCTACATTCTGCTCGCGCTGGGAAACCAGGGTTTGTTTGCCAAGAGGGAGGGGGTGAACTTTTTAGGGCTCCCAAATGGCTGGCAAAATGGGATTTAAAGGGGGCACCTTCTATTCCTGGGCAGCCCTTTTACAAGTCCCCCTGATTAATTAAAAATAAAAATAAACCACCTCCACTTCTCATCTCAAAGCGAGTTAATTCAGAAAAAGTGGACATCTTGAGAGCCGAACACGGGTGTTTTTCGCCCGAGTTTTTCTTCCTTTATCATCCTGTTCTCTTTGACTTGGTTGACAAGTAGGAGAGCGACCCCTAGAAACGGGCGCCCTCTGAAAGTTGGCATGGCACCCTCTTTGTGGATGCTGCCCCAGGGAGATCGGGAGTCGAGGGCTAATTTTCCCCTCGAACTCAGGCCCAGAGATCCAAGCCCCAAAGGGCCAAATGGCCCTTTCTTCAACATCACCAAAATGTTCTCCTTACTGTGGCCACCCCAAAAATGTCTCTTCTATTCCCAGCAAGTGCCAGGGCAGAGAGGCTGGCACCATGCCACCCTGTAAGCAAAGCCAATTTTGCTGAATTAAGCTGCTCGTCTCTCTCTCTCTCTGCCTCCCGCCTGTTGGCCAGTCCTGTCACCCTGGACGGCAGCCCCCGTCATTCCTGAGTGGCTGGTTGAGGATTATGGGAGCCGGAATCCTGATCGGACAGGGAATCGGTGGCTGGGTTCATTTCATCTCCTCCTTTGTCTCCTGGCAGGATCATACTCAGAGCGGACAGGCTATCCACGTGGTGATGGGCAATGAGGCGTGCGATCTCGACTCCGTGGTGTCTGCCTTGGTCCTCGCCTACTTTTTGGCAAAGGTCAGCCTTTGGATGTGCCGCCCTGGCTTCCCCTCTTGCTAGGGCGCCTCGGGTCTGATCCTCCCCCACCTCATTTGCTTTTTATGCCTCTCCGAGGCCCCCCTGCCAGCCCAACATGGCATCTCCTCTGAATGCCATGTCGCAGAATGAAATGCCGGGCGGAGATTGGCGTCTGTCTGCAGGATTCAGACTGGGGGGTGGGAGTGAGTGGGGGTCCCAGGAGGATAGGGAGACTTCTGCCCCCCTCCCCTGGGGTCTTTTGGGGTCTTTTTAAAGCAATTTATTTGGCTGCCACCTCATGGTTGTGCCCCTTCCCTCGGGGAAGTCCCATTTGGTCTTATTAAGAACCAGGAATGTCTGGTTTGGAGAGGTTCATCCTTGTTTAAAGGGGAAGCAGTGGCTCGCTGGCTAAGAGGCTGAGCTTGTCGATCAGAAAGGTTTGAATCCCTAGCGCTGCGTCACGGAGGGAGCTCCCGTTCCTTGTCCCAGCTTCTGCCAACCTAGTAGTTCGAACACATGTAAAAATGCAAGTAGAAAAATAGGCACCACCTTTGGTGGGAAGGGAACAGTGCTCCTCTGTGCGCCTTCAAAGGCATTTAGTCCTGCTGGCCACATGACCACGGAGACGTCTTTGGACAGCTCTGGCCCTTCTTCGGCTTTGTGACAGAGAGGAGCAGCGCCCCCGAGAGCCGGGAGCGACTAGCATGGAGTTGTGAGGGGAACCTTTCCCTTTCCCTACCCTTGTTTGATGCTCTGCTTCTTGGGCAGGGGTTCCCACGATGCTCTTGTGGCCCCCACAGACCTCTCCGGACTCCAGGGCAGCCTTCGTCCCTGTCCTCAATATCCCCCGGGCGGACTTCCCGCTGCGCACCGAGAGCACCTTCCTCCTCCTGCAGCAACGTATCCCTGAGAAAGTCCTCGTTTTCCGGGATGAGATCGACCTGGCAGGGCTGCACAAGGCCAGGCTGCTGACCCTGACGCTGGTGGACCACCACATCCTGCCCAGGTGGGCTCCTCCCCACGCAGAGCGGGGCTGCTTGGCCCATCCGTTGCACCTCTGCCTCCGGTTTGGAGATCCAGTGAGCCATGATGGAGAGAGCTGGGGGGCTGGGGGGCGGATCCCTCAAGATCCCTGCAAATCAAGATCCCAGCAAGATCTTTCGTAAGCTGGTTCGGAGGCCATTCGGACCAGCAGAAACAACACACAGGCATTCCTCGACTTACGATGTTGCTTTAGCAGCTGTTCGAACTTACAACAGCTCTGGAAAAAGTGGCTGAGGACCATTTTTCCACATGCAATGACCATTGGTCGCATGATGAAAATTCAGGCACTTGGCAACCGATTCGTATTTATGACGGTCCCGGGATCACGGGGTCCCTGTTTGCGACCATCCAGTGAGCAAAGCCAGCGGGGAAGCCAGATTTCACTTAACAACCAGTTTGTTGTTCCTAGCTCAACAAACCACAGGGATCCATTTAACAACGGTGGCCAGAAAAATCGTCAAGCAGGGCAAAAACTCGATTTAACGAACATCTTACTTAGCAATTGAAATGTTCAGCTCAATTGGAGTCCTAAGTCGAGGACTCCTTGATACTCAAAGTCCCCCAGCTGTTCTCCCCCTCCTTCTTCCTAAAAACGTCCCCCAACTTCAGGCAAGCCCCTCTGGGCAGCTGCTCATGGGATGGGGCGCCCTTATGCCCAACTCTTCCTCTCTTTTCCCAGCAAGGACTCTGCGCTGGAGGCGGCTGTGGTGGAGGTGATGGACCACCGGCCCCTGGAGTGGGAGAGGCCCCCTCCCTGCAAAGTGACGGTCGAGCCGGTGGGCTCCTGTGCCACCCTGGTGACCGAGAGGCTCCTCCAGGCACAGGTGCCAACTTTGGATGGCCAAATTGCCGCCCTGCTCTACGGTGAGGGCGAAATCTGGTCTTCACCCCAAACCTTGTGCTTTGGCCATCGGGAAAAGGGCATCCAGGGAAGATTGTGTGAAGGGGGGGTCCTCCTTGAACGCCAGTGTTTTTGCCCCACCAGGAACCATCTTGCTGGATTGTGTGAACATGGCTGTCGAAGCCGGCAAGGTGACCCCCAGAGACACCTGTTGCATCTCTCGACTGGAGTCCATGTTCTCTGAGTTGCAGCCGAGGAACCGTGTCTTCGACGCTCTGCAGAGAGCCAAGTTCGATGTCTCTGGTGGGTCTTGGGGGGATGGGGTGACGTTTCCTTTCAAGACCCACAGCCAGGGTCATCGGCAAGCCAAGATGGCAGGATGTGGGCTTCGTGTCCTGGCCTGTTTGGGAATTCACGGGGAGGCAGGACGAGGGAGGGGAACGCTGTCGATTTCCCAATAATGAATGGGTAAGGGTGATGCCAAGCGATGCCATCAGGCTTGAAGCACAGCCTCCCTTGGAAGGAATGCCTGGTGACTCCCCACACCCCCCAAAATTGGGAAACTCCCCACTTGAGGGATTCAAATAATTTAACCACCGGTTCTCTGCCCTAATGGTTTTTTCGCCCAAAACCAGTTCACCAAACAGCTCAGAAAGTTAACAACCAATTCTCTTGAACTGGTGTGAACTGGCTTGAATCCAACCACTGACTCTTCCCCCCCCACAGGCCTCACCACGGAGCAGATGCTACGGAAGGACCTCAAAAGCCTGGCCAGCAAAACAGCCACCGTGGCCATCAGCGCCGTGTACATGAGTCTCCAGGTGAGTGTGTGAAGCCTGCAGAGGTACAGGTAATCCTCACCGTACAACGGTAGTTGAGCCCAAGACATTTGTTAAGGGTCCCGTTTAATGTCCTTTCTTGCCAATATTGTTAAGCAAATCCCATTTGTATCTGAGGACCCTTGTTTGCCAAACCAAACCAGGGTTGTCCAACCTTGGCAACTTTAAGATGCGTGGTCTTCAATTCCCAGACTTCTGGGAGTTGAAGTCCACACGTCTTAAACTTGGCATGGTTGGATCAACCTGTTTTCAATCTCCTTTCCTCAGGATTTCTTGCACCGGCCTGGCCTCGAACAGGATCTGGCCACCTTCTGTCACCAAAAAGGCTTCGGCCTCCTGATCGCCATGGCCATCTCCTTTGGGGACCACAAGAAGCCCTTTCGGCAGCTGGCCGTCTATAGCCCGCAAGGCGCATTTCAAGAGGCGGTGAGTTCCTTTCCTACGAGACTCTCCCCCTACCCGTGTGTTGACCAGCTGGCGGGAGATAACCAGACAGCACCCCCCTTGGAAAGGAGCCGGTTCAGCAGGTTGCTGAAGCCCAGAGGGACACTCGTGCGTGGTGCCTCTGTCACTCATTAACCACAGCCAAAGGTCCCTGCAGTTGCCGGTTAGCTGAGCAGGCAAGTGGGGAGGGGAAACAGCCGGGGCAACGGTGGGAGGGGGCCGGCCGGAGAATGCAGGCATGATCCTCCTTCCCGGACAGCAGCAGCAGCAGCGGCAGCTCCAGCCGGGTGGTAAGCAAAGGATTTGTTGGGGGTCTTTTGTATCCCCTTTGCCACACCCACCCACACCCCCTCCCCCTCCCCCTGTCTCCCCACCTCCCCGTCTTTCATGGACCCCCGTAAACAAGAGTGCTGGGTTTTGCAAAGGGCGAAGGGTTTCAGAGGCGGAGAGGCGGATGGGAGTCCATTTTAATCCTTCTCTTTCTTTGAATAATCCACCCTTGTCGTAGAACGGGGGGGGGGGGGCGTTGGCACAAAGGTGCGATGTCGCTTTTTAATTGTCGCTTTCTAACCGCCCTCTGCGAATGTCTCAGGCTTTGCTGCCAGGAGTTGAAGGGGGAACAATCAGGAAAATGTCCTGGCTGGAATCACCGTCCTTATTGTCAGCGGTGAAGCTCCCAATCTGGGTTTGGTTGGAGGGTCAACGTCCCGTTTCCAAATCCCTTGTTTTATTTGGTTTTCTTTTTAAGCGAGCTTCTTGCTGCTGCTTCCGTCCTCTTAAAAAAAAGGCTATTTTAATGCAAAATTTGCAACATTTTCCTCCAAAGTGCATTCAGGAGGAATTGTTTGCTCAGCTGGCATGCAAAACCACTTCTCTGTTCCCAACCTCGGGTTTATTTTGGAATTATTTTCCTGCCATCCTCGCTAACACCCGGTCTTGTATTTGCGGTTATTTTTCCAAGATTTGAAACTAGCCACTTTCTGGTTCACCTTTGTTTGCCCTCCTGTTCTAAACCAGCTCTTGTTTTCCCCCACCCCCTCTTCACTTATTTACATTTTAACCTATCTTGCCAAATAGATAAATAATTGAAGTACCGTAAATAATTGAAGATCGGCCGCCACCCTGCCTGACAAAATATTAGCTAATGCAAGTTTCTCCGGGATGAGGTTGACTCAAAAGGAAACGATGCTTAAAAGAAAATTTATTTTAAGCCCCGCTGGTGTTCTCTTGCAGAAACAATGGGACTCCCTAAACACCAATGGGTGAATTTATGGTGTAGAGGTTGCACTCTGCACGCCCCCCCCCCCCCCCACGGTCTTCCAATATATGGGATGCGGGAATCTTGAGGCCGAGAAGTTTAATTCAAGTGTCCCCAAATAAATTCACCCTGGGATTTTAGGACCTCTTGGCTTTGCTCAGCTTTGCCAGACAAAAGCAGAGGGTTTCAGCTGGGGCAGCTTTTTGTTTGATCAAAAAAAGGAATCAAGTTGATCAGTCACCCCCACACACAGCCCAATGCCTCTCATTTCATCGCTTCGGGTTCAAGCTGCAAGCTTTCTCATGCTTCTTGGAAAGGGCTTGGAAGGGCCCCAGGGTCCTTTTTAATGAAAAATAGAGGTCTTTGTAGAATTGTTAAAATGGCAGCCTGCCCAGTATGGAGAAAAGGGGGGCAGGGGAGGCAAAACCAGGCACGGTATGAAAGATTTCAGTGTTCCCCATTCCAAAAGCTTTTCTTTCTGGAGCAGGCCTGGCCCAGCCTTGCGAAGAAGGGGGGAGCGCCCGCTGGCATGGAAGTCGGCTGGGTAGCCTGTTTTTCTTCCTTTTTGGCATCTCTGCCCCCAACGGCCTCCTTTCCCCACCCCCAGCCCTGCAGGACTCACGGCATCTCCCCGATGCTGGCCTGAGTCATCCTTGGGTGACGGCAAAGAGCCGTTCTCCAACTTCCCTCTTTATGCCAAAGCCGAAAACGCCCTGTAGAGATCAGGACGGTGTGGAGGAATACAGCCTCTGCCTGCCTTGCTTTGTGGCCATCGTATCAGGCAGCTCTCTGGCCCAGGTGGGTGCTGGGGTTGGGTGGGGCCGAGGTGCAGGGGAGAGCCTCCTTCCCCTGCTTGTTAAATTGGGGCTGCGAAGGGTTTGGTTAAATATGGAGCAGGGGGTGAGAGTTTGGGCAGAATTCGCTCTGATGCTTGGGTAGGTGGGGGGTTAGACTAGATGACCTAGAAGGTCTCTTCCAACTCTGTCAATCTGTCTTGTTTCAATCCTCTGCAAAGGAGACTATTTATTTAATCTGGAGTAAAAGGCTTACCTGGGAAAATATGGCCTATCAAGCACGAGGGAACCTCCACATTTAGGAATAGTCTACCTTTAAGCCACATTTCCTGGGTGCAAGAGAAGGCGTCTTTTTTCATGATTAGCTTGTGGGTTCTTTTAAATGGCCTGTTTGGTTAGTCGAGAATCTGGGTCCTCCGGAACGGTTTTCTTCCAGAGTGGAGCTTCCATGTTCAGGGTCAACTCTACCTTTTGTGTAGCTAGCTGTTGAGAATAACGAGCAAGCTTTGGTTTCAAAAGAAGAGGATATTTGTTGCTCAGGGTTGAAATGAGAAGTCCTTGGTGCTCTCTGAACTTGGTGGTTTTCTTGCAGACGTCTCATGACCCAACTAGGTAACGTCATCAGGGCTAGAAGGGAGTGGTGGGGCATGCAGAGTGGAAGAGGAGGTCGTCTACGGCAGGGGTCTCCAACCTTGGCCACTTTAAGACAAGTGGACTTCAACTCCCAGAGCAAAGCTGGCTGAGGAACTCGAGTGGCTCCTGGTCTACAGGATCCTTGGTTCTCTCTGAACTGGATGGTTTTCTTGAGGACATCTCATGACCCAGCTGAGTAACATCATCAGTACACATGTTTCCAAACGGTGCCGAAAGCTTTCCAGATTCCCACAGGGTCTTGGGGAGGGGGAACATATATCTCCCCCACATCCCAAGATCTTCTGAATCCTTTCTGGGCTTCTGTCTTTTTTTCCAGGTCTGCCAAGCCTTGGAGTGCGCTAGCAGCCCGTCCCTTGGCCTCTCCCGGCTGGAGACCCCCTGCCCCACTGTCCGCGCCTACCAGCAGGGCAACACCGGTGCCTCCCGCAAGAAACTCCTTCCCATCATCCGAGAATTCCTGCACCAGTGGGGCCGATCCACTCGGACCAGCCCCGGCATGCAGCCGGAGATCTCCAGTTGCGTCCCTCCAGCCAGGATGGACCCGCAAGGCACCGGGAGCCGCGATCCCAGTGGGGCCAAGGATGCCCCTAAGGCTCCCCGCCTGGGCGAGGAGGCGGCCGAGGAAGACACCCTGATGCCTCCCACCCCCATGAACAGCCTGGTGGACGAGTGCCCGCTGCACCAGGGCCTCCCCGGAGTCTCGCCCGAGGCCATCTTTGAGAGAGTCAACCGCATAGCCACTGACCGGTCATTGGATGGCCGCAGCCCAGAAAAGAAGAAGTGACTGCCAAATCTAGGGCAGCGAGAGGAGGGGAGGGTCGCCGGGGGCTTAAAACGCCAGTTTTTGAATTAACTGGACATAATCTGCAATTAATCCCCACTGCAGTGGATAGTGGGGGATGCCGAACTCAGCATTTGCGGCCATTAATTGAGGTTGGGGGGTGTTGAGATTAAACCGACCAACTGCAAAATTGCAGAATTCTGATTCTCGAGGGAGGGGGAGAAACATATTTGGGAAACCCCAAATCCTTTTTTTTTTTCCTTCTTCTTTTTTTCCTGGTGCCTCCTTCCAAATTGTCCCAAAATGGATTGGCGGCAACAGATTTTAAGATTTCCTCAGAAATGCTTTCCTTGGTGCTTGTGGGAAGGGAGGGGGAAACTTAGCTCAGGCGCAGTTGAGGCTAGAGTTCCAGAGCTGCATTTTTATTTTTATTTTTTGCAAAAAAAGAAAAGTGTGACGCATCTCATTGAACCCCCCATGTGCATGCATGAAATGTAAAACGTTGTGTTTTCTTGCAGCTGAGCGAAGGCCTGTGAGTTTTCGGTTCGGCTGAATCCTGTAAAATGGGGGTCCAAATTTGGCAAACTTTTAAGACTTGGGGAATTCTGGAAGGTGAAGTCCCCAAATCTTAAAAGCTGCCAAATTTGGAGCCCCCCTGCTGTACCACGAGACGTGGGCTAATTCCTCAATAGTGAATAAAATCACTCATCTCTTGTTCCTTAAAATGTTTTCCTATGAACAGTCCTGTTTTTTACACTTGTGCAGGTTTCACAGCATTTTACAATCCAAGTCAGGAGAGTTTTGCACAAATAGCTCCTAAGGGGGGGGGGGGGCTTTTGGAGCCCCAAAGCCATGCACCCCACTTGCACCCCTGGCCCTCAATTTTGGCCTACCTGGGATAGGCAGGTGGAGAGGTTCGTTTGGCTCCAACAAAAGAGAAAAAAATAAAGTGATTTTTAGACATGCAAACCACTGGAGGAGCAGATTTCTGGTTGCTGGGAGCAGGCTTGACGTTGTGTTGAAACACTGGGTCATTCCTAGAAACGGTGTCACGTCGGTGTCAATTGTGACCAGAGCCACAATCAGCTGTGTTTTGCCCTCTGTGCCACCCCAAAAGCGAAAGTCTCAGGCCTGAATCGGACCGCCGTCCCTTGCTCCTGTTCGCCAAAGGTAGACTGCCACTGAAGCTGGACGTTCCTCTTTCCTTCACTGTTGGGTTTTCTCCTGTTTGAAAGGAGGAAATTACCTCCTGCTAATTCAACCGGTAAAGCACAAACTCTTGTGTTCGCACATGCATCAGCCCTTCCCTGACACCAATCCTGCTCCTGTATCCATCCACATTTCTTTTCTCCAACCTGTGTGCGAGTTCAGCCCATTTGGGGTTATAGCCCGTCGACAAAGCTTTGTTGTTGAGTGTGATATGTGAACCCAGGCGAAGGTTGCCACAAACAAAGCTGAGCCAGTGGAAATCAGATTCCTCCCCCCAGGTTTTGATTTCCTGTTTTGGCTTCCTTCACAGAAGAGTTAAGGGTTCCTGCCCATAAGGGCCAGCCTGCCCGCCACTGTCCTGAGCAAATAAAAATGTGACAATGGCACTAAGATCATATACCCCATAATAATCCCTAGGGAACATTGAAGCAGTGCTTGCACAGCTCGCAAACTGCTCCAGGGGTGTCCAACTGTGGCCACTTTTAAGACTTACAGACTTCCAAGTCCCAGAATTCCCCAGCTAGCTCTACTGGCTGGGGGGTTCTGGGAGTTGAAGTCCACGATTCTTAAAAGTGGCCCCTAGTTGAAACCTCCTGCTTAACACCCATCAGGTAAGTTGGCTGCCAACGTTGGCACCTTCTCCCTGCGTGGCATCCAAATCCTCAAAAGTTTCACTCCTGTAAAAGCCCCATCATCCCCAGCCGACCGGTGATTGCTCTCCCAGGTGCTCTGTCTCGGGCATTAGGACCCAGCCTTCCTCTGCCAAACTCCCCAAGCAGAAAAACCAGTTTGAGATGCAGCTCCCAGCTTCCGCTGGCATATCCACACCTCCAGGGCTGCGGTGCGAGTTCGGGTGTCCATCACACAAGCAGGGGAGGCTGGATCTGCACCTGGCCGGGCAAACCTCCCCCCCTCCCAATGGGTTCCTTTGTGGGAGACGGCAGGACCCTTCCCTCGGAAAGGTGAGTCCCTATGGGGTGGGGGAGGACTCTGGAAGAGTGTCTGTTCTCACTCAAACCAAGGAAAGCTTTCTTTACTCTGGCCAAATGTGTTCACAACCCCCCTGCAAGGTTGTAATTCCTCTCTAAGCTGGCACCTGGCCAGGAGGAGACAAGCCAGCCCCTTGATCCTTCCGATGTTGGTGGGAATTGTAGTTCAGCCGCAGCTAGGATGTAACCAGGTTTTCTCTGTCTTCTGATCGACAACCCAGTGGGATTCGATCTTTCTCTCACCTTTTCATGAGGAAAAAAAAATCACTGTCCAGGCTAAACCTTCCGAAACATAAATAAACTAAAACTGCCTCACTAAAGAAGGCAAAATCTACTGTGCCCAGGTAGTTACCCAGGCCCTCTGCAAACATGAATTTAAAAACTTTTTTAAAAATCTTATTTTTATCATTGCGAGTTAAACATCTTCGAGCCAAGCCAGTAACTTCTCTAGGTGTTTTTTGAATGGGAAAGCAATTTCTCGTTGTTTTGAAGGATTTTCCTTCCTTCATTTTTTTTTTTTTTTTATTATTTTTGGGGAAGTTTCCCTTAAAGTTGAAATCTCCCGGTGGTCTCCCTCCCACCCACGCCTGCTTCGCTTTCCCAAGTCCCCTGAGGCCTTGCTACCCTTTTGCAAAGCTTTTTGGTGTTGGAAACAAGTGCCGAGAGAACTTGGCGCTGACGTTAAAGAGGCACCACCCGTCTCGCTGTGCTGTAGATTCTTGCGCCCAGTTCAGGGACGAGAAAACTTGGAAAGGCTTCAGGTGCTGGATCTTGTGCCCTGAAACCAGCCCATTGTTGGCCCCAGGAGTCCGGAGGCAGAGACCAAAATTTGAGCTGGAGGAAGCTTGCTCACCTTCTGCAGGTGTAGCTGCTATCGCAAACACTCTGAACCAGTTCATTAACTCCTGTTTGGACCTCATGTTTGCCTGCTGGCAAAGCGCCGTTTAAGTGATCCTGGGTTTTAATTTCAACCCTTCCGGCCTTCTGACCATCCTGTTGTTCCTGAGTCACAGACACCGCCTGAGGCCTCTCTGGAAGTGGGGCTGCCTCCATCAAATGGACTAGTATCGTGTGAACGCAACCTTCACGTACAGGATTCAAGATCTGGATTTTGTCTCTGCTGCAGTGCTCCAATTCCCTTCACACGTTATCTCCCCCCCCCCCCCGCCTCTAATGGTTCTTTTGCAGCTGGGCAAGGCACCAACTTCCAGCTGTTCAACACCCCCAGGTCTGGAAAGGAAGAGCCTTTCCTTCTTGCCCTTTAAGGTCAACTGCTGCTGAAGCTGGAGGTTCTACACCTCTTGAGAAAACAAACAATTCTTTCTTTCGATTCCTTTCACTTCCTTCAAACCTGCCTCAAATTAGGTTGTTTCTCTCCTTTCAAGTGGATTTGCCTCTCTTTTGGGGGAGGGTGTTTCTTCTCCATGATGCTCTTCGGATGGAGCTAGCTACATCCATGCTTCCTTCGTCATACCTTAATTACAGGTTTCAAGCATCCAGTGACGTTTTTGGTCTCCCCTGGCAGGATTTCCCCTGATCAAAGTTTAATCACCTTTTTGGGGTGCCTGGAATAACCAGCCACGAGTAAGCAAGGAATAGAACCTCCAGGTTTAGGGGCATTCTACCTGTGTGCTGGCAGGCTGGGAGAGTTGACCTCAGAGCCAGGGTCCTGCTTGGGAGTTTCTCAGAGGCAAACAGCTGGATTTCACGTGGGCACTAAACCAGGAGTTTGCAAAGTTGGGCACTTTAAGACGTGCAGATTTCAACTCCCAGAATTCCCCAGCCAGTTGTGCTGTGCTGGCTAGGGAATTCTGGGAGTTGAAGTCCGCACGTCTTAAAGTGCCCAACTTTGATGACCCCTGCTGGTTTTGTATGTTTAAAACCTCAAGGGAGGAGTAGATTTGTCTCTTTCCTGGGTGTGGCGGGAACTCAGAAATCATTTCAAGGATTAGAGAGAGAGGGGGGAAAAAAAACACATTTATTTTGCCCAGCTCTTTGCTCTCCCATCCAGCCCCAGAGAGGAGTGGGGAGCAGAAGTGAAAACGGAGGCACAGGTTTCGGAGGGACATTACAGGGGGAGCCTTCCAAGCTCAAAGAAACCGCCAAAGTTTTGGAGAGTGGACTCAGCCCCACAAGAGTTGGGACCTTGGAGGTCTTCTAGTTGCACACCCCCTGCTCAGGCAGGAATGAGATGGTTAGTTGGGGAAGGGGGGATGTTTTCCCTGCACTGAGCACGGGATGGACTAAATGACCTTCAGGAATCCCTCTGACCTGCAATTGCATTCACGAAAGCACTTTCTGATGGCCTTAATCCCTTCTCAGGGTTCACCCCTGACTTGAGCCAGGGCTTAACCCAAGAGCTTTCAAACTGAGCGGAAAACCACGGCACTGGGTTGACTGCATCAATACCGGTGAGATCACAGCCTGCAATGCTGAGAGGGCAGATGAGAAATTTGCTCACTCTTATTGCCTGTGCAGGCTTAAGAAGGAAGCCACGGAGGCCACGGACCCTGTGGGGAACATCCAAGACATGGAACTGAGAGAAGAATGGCAGGACGACGAATTCCCACGGTAAGGGGGACTCCGTGGTCAAGAGCAGTCTACCCTTGAATACCAAAAAAAGTTCCCTTGGCTGGGATTCAGGCAGGCATCTCGCTTGTCTTTCCAATTCCTGCTGGTTTCCCCCACCCCCATCTTTTATATTAAATATTAAACCGGATATCTGAGGCGGCTTAAACCGAAGCCAACTGCAAACTTGCAAAGTGTCTATCATGAAAAATATTAGAGCAGGGCTCCTCAAACCATAGAGTTAGCAACTTTGTGGACTTCAACTCCCAGAATTCTCTATGCTGGCTGGAGAATTCTGGGAGTTGAAGTCCACAAGTCTTCAAGTTGCCAAGTTTGAGAACCTCTATATGAGAGGGTTCCTTGCGTGAGAGCCCTGCTCGATGCTGCGTAGAGTTCCAGGGCTGGAAGGGACCTGAAAGGTCTTCTAGTCCAACCCCATGCCCAAGGTTAGAGTCCTTATAATCCCTTGGGTAGACTGAATTGGCTTTAGAGCTGGACATATTTATTTATCTAGGGAATTTATAGGGCTGCTCCCCTTCAGCGAGCCTAGCTATAGATAGCTTCATATAGCGATAAAGTCATAAACCGAAGGCTTTCTTTAGATTTCTTGATTTCTTTCCCCTCCCCCAAGCCAAGGTTTTGGAGATCTGGGTTTAGTTCCAAAAACATCCAGATTTTTTCCTTTTTGACCTTGCAGGCCTTTGCCGGAGGAAACCTCTGAGGAAGATCTAGAGCCTTCCAGTTCGGAACTGAGTCCAAGTAAGATTCAGGAAAAACACTGCCTTTTGGGGGGTTTCTTCGTGGACCCTCCACTGCTCAAGGCACTCTACCCCTGACCACCCAGGGCAAGAGATTGTCTTACAACCCTTCCCTTCTTCTGCAGTCACCTCCAATACCCTGGAACTCTCTGGCCGGAGACACATGAGGAAGCGTCTCCAGGCCCCGGATCTCAGCGAGGGCTCGGTCAAATCAGGGGAGCTCCCCGAAAGCACCCCGGACGGCAGCTTGGACATCAACCTGGATGAGCTGGAGACGCCATCTGAAAGCGAGCTCCAAGAGGGCCTGGAGAGCGGGCATGAATTCGAATGGGAAGGTGAGGCCCCGAGTTCGAGTCTCCAGGAAGCAGCATGAGGGGGCTGGCCTGCTGTTTAAGATCCCAGAGCTGGCCGAGATTCAGTCCCTTCCTGGTTTTATGCCGCTGGGATTTGATGCTCGCTCTCCCTGCCTCCCAGATGACCTCCCGCAGGCCAGGCGAGTGGAGGCCAACCTGCCCGAGAAATTCTGCAGCGGCCGCGTGGTGGACACGAAGGGTCCCGACGGACGGCTCTGGCGGATCTTCCTGGGAGACGAACATGAGCACAAAGTGGATCTAAGCATCATCGAGCCTTACACGAGGGTGATCTCCCATGGAGGTAAATCTCATCCCCCGGGGAAAATGAAGGGTGACCTAAATTTGGAACCCTCATTCCTGGTTTGTTAAATCTAGCGGAAGCAGATATTTCTCTCTCTGGGCACACTGGGAAAAACTCCGTACTGGTGACAAGAGCATCCGGCCAGTAAACACTCAGCTCCATGCAGTTGCTGAGACTCCACCCAGCAAGGCATTATGGGGTTGTTAAAAGAGGATGATTCCTAGTTTGTTAAATAGGAAAGGTGGCTCTGACCCAACCGAACAAGTCTGCATGGTGGCCTCATCCCTGCCCTCCTTTCTTTCCCCAGGCTACTGCGGAGAAGGTCTGAATGCCGTCCTCGTCTTTGCTTCTTGTTACTTACCAGAAAGCAGCGTCCCCAATTACCCCTACATAATGGAGAATCTGTTCAGGTAACTTCCACCTGTCCCCCTACCTGAGCTGGAGAGAAGAAGTTGGAGAAGCACTTTTCTTTCTGGAAAAGAAACCACGGCGATTGTTTTAAATGTAGTTAGCCAGCCCTCGAATTAGTGAAAAGTGAAGTAAAATAAAAATAATCTTTCGGGCTGATTATCTGAAAACAGGGCTGGTTTTCTGGCTGAAAATGCAAGTTGCAGCAAGCCGAGATTCTGCGCTGGGGTAATGCCCAAGAGTGTGTCAACACTTCTCATTTGGGGTGTGTGTGTTTGTGTGTCAGCTGCCTGCTACTACAAGTTTGCGGTATGATTGCCTCCTCCCCATGAACTGAACCTGGAAAAGGAAATTGGGGCAGAGCTGTCTACTGTTTTATATACAAAGAAGGAAAGGAAAGGAGGAAAGAAAAAATATCCTGAGTGTCAAAGGAAGGAAGGAAAGGAGGAGGAGAGAAGGGAAAAGAACAGAAGGGGACAGGAATGGACAGGAAGGAAAGGAAAGGGGAAAGAGGAAAGGAAAAAAAACAAAACAAAAAAGAAATGGGAAGGGAAGGGAAAGGGAAGAGAAAGGAAGGAAGAAAGAAAGAAAGAGGGAGGAAAAGAAAGAAGAAAAGAGAAAAGAAATTGTATATTCCCCAGCTATTATCTTTCCATTCAGGTTGTTCTGGTGCTGCAGGAGATTAAATTAGATTTTTTATCTAAGCTAAAAGCCACTCCGTGTCCAGAAATGGACTCCAGCCAATTTTATCATTCCCTGCAGGTACATAATAGGAACTCTGGAGCTGATGGTCGCCGAGAATTACATGCTGGTGTGTCTGAGTGGCGCCACTTCCCGGAGCCGGTTCCCATCCTTTACCTGGATCAAGCAGTGCTATCAGACAATCGACCGACGGTAAGAGGAGCAGCTTCCAAATCAAAGCAAAGCCATTTGAAGAAGCCCCTGCCCCCCCCACCCTGATATTTTCATTTTTTTCCCCCAGAATGGCATGTGAATCTGGCTTCAGTCTGAGATGTTTTTGTTTTAAAGGCTCCTTTACAAAGCTGAGATTCGCTTTGAGCCTTTTAATGGGCATTTGCAGAGTTTTCGCATGGCATGAAAGGGGGAAGAGCATTTTCAAAGCAGGGCTGGGTGCCTGAAAGACACCCCACCCCGTCTCTCAGGGACATTAAACACTTCCCCCCCCCCTCCTTTAATTCTGAATTCTTCAAGGTGAGGCCTTTAGAAACCAGGGGGGGAGGAGGGATTGTTCAGCCGCTTTGACATCAAGGGCATTGAATGGCACTCGAGCGCCCATTTCAAGCAACAAAAGGAACAGAAAGATGGGGAGAAAACCATTCTGTATACTGGCAGAAACTATTCCTGCTTTTCAAATGGCATTTCGTCCCCCCCCCTGCCTTTTCTGCAAGGGGTTCAGAGCCCCAGACAAGGGGAGGGACACGGGCTGAACAATTCAGAAGTGCCTTGGGTGTGTCGAGAGAGAAAAAGTCGAGAGAAAAAAAGAGGGGGGGGGGGGGGGGGGAGGACGACACATGACAGCAGGATTCCAGTATTTGCGGGGCTGCCCCAAAGAAGAGGAAGGGGCCAAATTATTCTCCAAAGCATCAGAAGGCAGGACAAGAAGCAAGGGAGGGAAACTAACCAAGGAGAGAAGCAACCTGGAATTCAGGAGAGACTTCCTGAAAGTGAGAACAATTAACCAGTGGAACAGCTTGCCACCAGAAGTTGTGAGAGCTTCATCACTGGAGGTTTTTAAGAAGAGGCTGGTCTGAAATGGTCCAGGGTCTCCTGCTTGAGCAGGGGCTGGTCTAGAAGACCTCCAAGGTCCCTTCCAACTCTGTTATTCTGCTCCAACTGTGAGACGGGCAGCATAGAAATAACCGAACAAAAATTTTGACTGTCCCAAGACCACAGACTGAATCGAGGCAACTTAGAAAGCATGGTATCTCCAGTTTTACTCAGTTTTTTTTTCCTCCTGAGAGATGAAGGACAAACAAACCCAGGATATCAAAATCCTGTGGCATGGAGTTCCACCGTCCCTTTCCATTTTATTTTCAGGCTTCGGAAGAATTTGAAATCTTTGGTCATCGTCCATCCCACATGGTACATCAAAGCCCTGATGACCCTGTTTAAGCCTTTTATCAGGTGGGTGTAAGATGCCAAGACGGGCTATACGGGCACCCATTCACCACTAGAAGGATGCCAAGGTGGATTTGAAAAAAAACAAAGACAGTTGCACTGCAGCCAGAAGGATGGCAATGCCAACACAAACCCACCCTTCACCCTCTTCCTTTCCGCAGTTCCAAATTCAGCCAGAAAGTGAAGTTGGTCGACAGCTTGGGCGATCTGGGCCAAATCGTCCCCCTTCGACAGATTCACATCCCGGCCTGTGTCCAGCAGTGAGTATGGTCTGAGTTCTTGGCCTGTCCACTTTGTTCCCTTTCTCAAAGGAGCTTCCGGCCTCTGGCTGGAGCACAAAACTCCCTGCCTTGCAGAGTGTGCCCTCTTCACATGCCCTGGGGATATACGGTTGAGCTTTGCAAAATATGGAGACTCTCCTTCGGGGCAGGGAAGCCATTTCTGGGAGAAAATCCTAAATTCATGGGGTCACTCAACCGCCAGTGGACAGGGGAAGAAGCCACAAGGCCTGTCAATCAGGTCGGGAAGGATGGAGGCTGGAGAGAAACGAGGAGCTTATTCTGGGGGTGACGTTTCAACCTTCTCCCCCTTCGGTTTCCCTTACAGGCTACACCGATCCAGCAGCGACGCCTGAAGCCCTTCAAATCGCCCAGGCCGGCTGGATGGCCTCTGGGGGCCCCCGCCCGCTCCTCTTTCCGTGGGTGCGAAAAGCAGCCCGGAGATCCCGGGCCCGGGCGGGGGGGGGGGTGGGCGCCCGGCCTCCCGCCGCTCCTTTGTTCGGCGGGCCGGTTGCCTAGCGACGCCCGGGCCGGAGCCGGAGCCGGAGCCGGAGCCGGAGCCGGCCAGGACGGAGGGTCCCCGGGCCCCCATGGCCCCCCGGCGGCTGGCGCTGCTGCTGGGCTGCTGGCTGTGGGCGGCCGGGCTGGCGCAGGGGCCGCTGGTCTCGGCGCCCCCCGAGCTGCTGGAGAGGCTGCCCGCCGCCGCCAAGGCCACGGTGGCGGCCGGCTACGCCAACCCGGGCGAGGCCCAGGCGGGGGCCGAGGCGGAGCTGCCGCGGGGGCCCGCCACCCCTCCGGGGTCCCCGCCGGCCGGCTCCGCGGCCCACGAGGCGGTGCTGATCGTGGGCGACACGCGCTACGCCTGGCAGGAGTGGAGCGCCTGGCATTGCAACTGCGCGGCCGGCAGCATGGCCCGCGTGCGCGACCTCACCGGCGCCCTGCCGGACCTGCGCCTGGATCCCGCGCAGTACGACCTGCTGCGCTTCCAGCGGCTGGTCTGCAGCTACGCCGTCTGCGCCTGCAGCCGCCGCAAGCGCCAGTGCGACCTGCCGGCCCCCCGGTGCGAGCTGGGCCAGGTGCACCTGTGCGCCTTGCGCGACATCCGGAGCGACCAGGATGAGAAACGGCAGCGCTTCTGGGCGCGGGTGAACGGCGGGCTGAAGGCGCTCTGGCGCAGCCTGAAGGAGGCCTTCCCCGGCGCGAAGAAGGTGCGGAGGGGGCCCGGCGGGCTCGGTGCGCTTTGCACATGCTCCGGAGCAGCGTCCCCTTTCACGTGGGGAAACCCCCCCCCCCCACGCGCACGCGCACGCGCCTTTGACTGGGGGAGCCGGTCACGCGGAGAGTTAAAGTTGGGGGGAAGGTGGTTTTTCTCCTGGGGTTTGGAACCCAGAAATGGCTGGTTGGCTCAATCCAGGCGGCTTGGTCCCTCATCGGACCCCCAGGATCGCAACCGAGCCAAGTGGGCTGAAAGAAGCAAGCCATAGTTTAAGCTCACCGGGTGCCAAGCGCCCAGGTCTCAAATCAGGGCCAGAAGGGCGACTGCAACCACCTTGGCCGCCCTGAAATTCCCTTTGACCCTTAAAAGCTGCGCGGTGTCCAATCTTGGCCGCTTGGAAGACTTGTGGACTTCAACTCCCAGAACTTCCTCCCGGCCGGCTGGGGAAATCTGGGCACTGAAGGCCACAGGCCTTAGTTGCCAAGCTTGGACATCGCGGACGGACGGTCTTTGATGTGGCATTTTGGTGGGTCTGCTGGCAACGGGCTTTTTCAGCATCCAGAATAGAGCTCGACAACTGAATCACGATTTTTCCCTATTTTGTAGGGAACGTCCTGTGGTCTCCTCTCTCTCTGAGAATTAATTTCGGAATATTTCATTTCCTTCTCCAATTCTGACACCCTCCTGAGCGAGAGAGAGAAGAGGGGAGGGGGAAAAGCTTTTTCTCCTTTTTAGCTCAAATCTTGCTCTCATTTCCCCAAATTCCCTTTTATTCTGTCTTGGTTTCTGGGTGAACTAACTGAGTCCCAGTTTATACCCAAGTTATAAATCCCGGATGGCAAATTGCATCGGCCAAGTTCATGCACCCGCTTCAACCCAAGAGAGCAAAATATCCTTCCCTCCTGCCTTTCCAAGAAAAATAAAATTGGTTTTTCTGTCTGTAAAGGATAATAGTAGACCTTAAAACCCTGGGATTGCAGAAAACGTGTTGAGTCAACTCCCATCATTTCACGGTCAACATGTTTTTCAGGTCACTTGTTGAATTTGCCTTAACCACAAGGGTTTTGAGCTGACCAAAAGGCCTGAATATATATATTTTAAACAACCTTGTTGACATTTGAGGCAGAAGAGATGCTCCTTCCCTACCAATCTTCACAATAGTGGTTCCTCCCCCCTGTTCTCCTGATACTTGAAAAATATTTCATGTATTTGATGTAAAAGTATTTGATGTGCATTTTTCCTGGGTCAAAATACTTGTTCAACCAAGGCCTATATTGGAGAAAAAAGACAAAAAGAGAAATGAGAATATTTGAACCTTCTCCCTTGGCCTCCATTTCCTGCCTGAGTTGGCCAAGGTTGGACTAGAAGATCTCTAAGGTCCCTTCCAACATCAATTAATCAATCTTATAATCCAAACTGGATTGCTTCTTAACCTCTTTTCTTATGTTTTCAGTCGAAAACAATTCAAGTAAAGAGCAGCCACTGACCACGGGTTCAAAAGACGCCGGAGCGGAGCAGCCTGACTGAGGCAACACCGAGACTGACCAGCCGATACCATTCACAAGACCCCTGCCCAAATTTTCCCCCCTGTTAACAAAGCGAATGAGTTTATTTTCAAGGAATTGGAAGGACCCTTGATTTGGGCAAAGAAGCTGCTTTCTTTGAAGGTAGCGTTTCCCTCTTCCTTCTCAAAAGACCCTTCCAAAAAAAGGATTTTTAGCTTATCAGACAAGAATTTTCCAAAGAGCCCCCCCCCCCCCCTTTTTGCTTTAAAGACTGAAAAAAATGCTGGTTCCTACAGCCAGTTTGCTTTTATTGGATCGAAGGCACACGGTGGAGGATCATAGGTTCTCCTCCAGTCCCTGAAAATGCCCTTTTTTGCTTCAAAGAAATAATCTGTTATCCTGCATGTTATCTTTCACTCCAGCATCAGAAATGTGACTCTTTTTAAATATATATATTTATGTTCTATGTATTCACCCTGAAGCCTTTCTCTTTGTCTGGTGTTCATCTCCTTCAGTTGCAAATTTGATTTATTACATTACAGCCAGTGAACAGCAGTGCCTGTTCAGCCCTAAATTTGCTGGTTCTTTTCAACTCCCGTCCCTGAATGAATTCTAAATATACCTAAGAAGGAAAGTCATGGTAGCGTTCGCACGTTCTCCTGGGCCCATCCCTGGAGCAAGAAGCAAATTTAGAAGGGACAGGCTGCCTGAATTCCTGCTAAAAAGCCCTCTCAAAAAAAACCAAAAACAAATCAAAAGATTATCCTTTGCCGTTTAATTTTCTCTTTCCAAGCATACATTACACTTTGTGCAAATGAGGGAGAAACATACAAAATAGATTGCATAATTCTTTTGTTGCACTTAGCCTAGAAAACAGGGTGTTGTTTTTTAAAAAAAGACCAAACCGGCATAATACAGCTCTCCCTTTCTCCCAGATTTCAGTGTCTCAATTGCAACATTATAGTCAAATATTTTTCTCCCTCCCTTCATGCCCACACACACAACACACACATGATCATTTTCTCATTTGCAAAAAGAAAGATAATTTTCTGGCTAATAAAAAGACAAATCGAACAGCCCAGCTATTCTCTTCCCCCAAAGCAATCATTTTTAACCCAGACCAGCTGGGGTGGGGTGGGGGAATAATAATAATAAACATGGTGAAAGTTCTATTTGTGTGCGTTATGTTTGAAACATCGACCCATCAGCTAAATTTTTGGAGAGGGGGAAAAAAAAAGATGCTTTTCAGGTAACTTAAACTATAGATCCCCTCATCCATTGTCAACATGTCGTAGCAATAACGGACATTGCAACCCTAAAGCCCCGAAGATTAAAAATGTTGGGAGCCAAACAACTGTTCTGCTTGGAAATCTAACTTTTGCTTGGTCAGCAGACACAGGAAACAAAGAGGAGAAAAAAACGGACACCTTTAATTTTACACCTAGTTGTTCTTGTGCCGGGGTGGGGTGGAAAGGGGGGGTGGAAAGGGAGAGTTTATTGGCTTCTGAAGGTTTTCTTTTCAGAGCTGACCTACTTACAAGGAACACAAGAGACACCAAAAAACTCCCTTTTCCCAACCCTGTAATCCCCTTAATTCGGGGTCCGGGGTGACTGGATGGAGCTAAAGACACAAAGGAAGAGATAATTGTGTGGGTTTTGTTGCAGTGGGAATCCATTCAGGATTCCCAGGCTCAGCCCAGTGGCGTCATGCGGACTGCAACTCCAGTTTCAGACAGAGAATGAAGAAATCCCACAGTGGGTGGAGGAACCTTCCACAACCTCGCATTATCAGGATGCTGAAAAAGCTGATGCTGGAATCTGAAATGTATGTATTTTTCCCTCCTCCTCCAGGCTGAGCCATCTGAAAGTCTTGTTTTGGCTCTGGGGGTGCCTCTTTCCTCCGTTTTTAAAAATCAGCAGGTCCGTCATTGAGTGAGACAGAAAGCGTGGGAGAATCGGACCTGGGAAACGAGTATCGGAAGCAGGATTTCCACACTGCGGCCTCCACATTCTTAACCCAAGTCTGGCTGGAAGGAAGAGCCGCATAGTCCAGGATCCAACGGAGGTGGGGCTTTCGGACAAAGGCCACACCGAGCTCCTTCTGGCAAAACAGTCTCCATTGGAGGTTCTCTCCAGTCCCATTTTACAAGCTTGCAGGGATCCAATTGATCCTGGTTGCAATTTTGCCCCTGCCCCATTGCTCCATTTATGGGTAGGGGTCTTCAATCCATGAAGGGGGCCGAGAGCGAATTCCTCCTGGCTTTTGGGAGTGTTGAGCCACTTGTCTCTGGATCCCAACGTCTTTGCCACCCTGTGGGATGGATTTCTCTGGATCCCCATTTTTGTGCCCAGAACGGAGGGGTGATTGATTTAGGGCAGAAAGATTTGCGAGGAAAAAAGACACTCCGTCACTTCGAACTGCGAGATAGGCAGTAGATAAATTTGGTAGGTAGACCAAAAAAAAAAAAAAAAAAATGCCCACCAAATCCAGTCTGAACATCTGGCTGACTATGCAACCAACCAGAATAATAATAATAATAACAACAACAACAAGAAATATCATAGGCACCACATTGCTGTTGGTTTTTGAACTCTGCATCCTGGAAAGTCTTGGCTGGCACCAGGAAGGCTGCCCACCCTGTTTCAGCACCCACTGCCTCGGCCTGGGGGGCTGCAAGGAATCCAGAACTTCTGGAGGGATCGTCCTGCAAGATGGCAGCGTCATCCATTAATGGCACCCACAGTGTCTCGCATTGTGACCAGGCCACGTCTTTAAGAATAAAATCCAGTGGAGAAACTAGGGTAAAAACACCAAGAATAATTTATTCTGTCTGATGGCTTCTTCAGTTTATCAAGGAACCAAAAGATGTTGATTATTTGTTGTCATGGAAACGTGGGTCAATTCCGGGTAAATAAAAACCTACAATTCTTTGCAAGGCTGCCCAGGCAAAATTGTCCGTGCTTTGCTTGCCAAGGCGGGGGGGGGGGGGGGGGGGACACTGCCAAATGAACAATGCCAGGAAAAAAACCCAGTCAACTGAGCATGTGCAGAGTGACAGACGTCGGGGCTGTTGCTCTTACAATTTTTTTTTAAAAAAAAGGATAAGTTATGCAGTGGCTAATTCACTCAACAGTTTATAGAGTTTGGCAAGCCGTTTCGACAAGACCAAACAGGAAATTCCAGTGAGGCACAGATGCATTTTTTTTTCCTTTAAAGGTTATTTTTGTAATTCATTAGCCTGTAAGAAAAGAAAAAGATAGGAGGATAATCAACATGAAAGACTTTCTCCCTGTACGTTGGCAATAAGGCATAATTACGAAAGGGGAACACAACAACATTTGAAAGAGCTTTGCAAGGAGCTGCCCCAAAGCACGACGGCCCTGAGGATTTGAAAGATCTGATGGATGTGATCAAAATGGATCCTCCCCCCCCCCCCAAATGTAACTTTCTGCCCCAGCGGCCAGGAAGAAAATCTTTCCTCTTAACAGTGATTACTTATTATTCCATTTTATTAAATCCTTACGCTGTCCTCTACAAGGTGACTCTGGCATCTTACAAGTTATGCAACAGGTTAAAAAATAGTTCAAACATTAAAACTAAAATGTTATTTAAAAAGAAATCTCTCATTTCTTCAAGTTGACGCAAGCCTCGGTGGCACCTTTGGCTGGGAATAAGATCCCATTGCAAACCAAGCAGCTAGTCCTCTTTGAGCCGTTACCGGCTCTGGCGTGGCTTTTGCAACCCATCCCGTACTTACACGGAGGGGAGGATCTCCTCAATGTTATAAAATGTGGGAATTGCTCCAAGGTCGTTCTCGCCCGCATTTGGATCGCATTTCCTGGACGGCTCCAGACTGCAGGGGAAGAGGGGAAGATTTTTAGGGAGTGTGTCTGGATCTTTGGAGTGGACGCCATCCTTTCTGAAAGAGGACTTTTAGACCTGTGGACTTCAACTCCCAGAATTCCCCAGGCAGCCAGGGGGGATTCTGGGAGTTGAAGTCCGCCAGCCTTAAAGCGGCCAAGGTCGGTCTCCCCTGCTTTGGAGGGAGAGCCAGCACCCCAATCTCCCTCCTCCTCCTCCTCCTCCTCTGCTTGGGCTTACATCACCAAAGCTGGGGTCCTAACCCGCCACTTCAGCCTCAGGCCCTTCCCCACAAAGCACTAGGCTTGATTTCTGAGGGCCGTGGAGTTTCTTTCCTTGGGAGCAGCTTTTTAACGCCCTCCCCGGGTGGGGGCTCCCAGGAGTCAGTAGGGAACCCCCCCTTCCCTGTTTTGATCTGGAAGGCTCAGCCCCGTCCCCGGGAGCAAAGACGAGCGAAGGCATACCACGGCGGGGAGTCCCTCGTTCACCATGTCGCCGGAGCCGATGTGCGTGAGGTGGACGAAGTTCATGGGCTCGCCAATCATGCTGCGGTCGATCCGCCGCCTTTTCCTCTGCTGCTGTGGGAGATGGGACCCAGGGAGATTTGGTGAGGGGAGGAAGGAGGGAGGGAAGACCTCACCAACCCCAGCTGGCACCTCCGTGCCCGGCCACGCCCCATCCCTGGGATGGGAGACCTATGGCCTAGGACTCACCGGCTGCGCTTTCTCCACCACGCAGCAGCCCAGCTTGTGCCAAAAGTCACTCATGGTTAGAGTCGCTTCCAGCTTTCTGCCTGGTGGGTGCCAAGGACTTGCAGGAGGGCGCTTAGGGTCTCTTGTCCAGGCAGAGATGCCGCTCGCTCAGAGGGTGGAAGGGAGCCGGGCGTGTGGCGTCCTGGGCGGTTTGGACCCTGGACTTCAGATGGTGAGGAGACCAATTCGGGTGGTTGAAAAACACCTCTGGAAGAAGGAGAGGATAAGAATAATGTCAGAGGAGGAGGAAGAGGAGGAGAGTGGAAAAGAGAATGGGGACAACACTGAGTAAAAATTAGGGGAAAGAAAGAGAGAAGGAAGAGGAGGAGCTGGAAGAAAGTGTTAAATAAAAATTAGAGGAAGGAAGGAAGGAGGAAGAAGAGAAGGAGGAAGAAGGAGAGGGGGAGGAAGAGGCGAAGAAGAAAAGGGGGGAGGAAGGGGAGGGGAGAGAATGATGACAACATTGAAGAAACATTAGGGGAAATAAGGAAAGAAGAGGAGGAATTGGAGGAAATAGCGTTCAATAAAAATTTGAGGAAGAGGAAGAAGACAGCCACAACTTCAACACTTAGCAGATTCTCCCCCCCTCTCCCCCCCCCCGCCCCGCCCCGGGAGCCCTGGGGAAGGCCAGCCTGCTGAGCTCAGTGGGGCTGCTCTGCCCTTGCCCCACAACCTCTGGGAAGGTCAGGAAGAGGAGCAGAAACCGGCCGCCTCCACAGGCGGGAAAGGCCACAGACTGCCAGCCACTTCGGGGAAGGAGATGCCCCACGGATCCGCCAGCTGCTCTCTTTCGAAATGCAGCGGCCCTGCCTCGGTTTCCTCTCCGGAGGGGCAGGGGGAGGGCCAGAGGGGGAGCAGGCTTCTTTTTAGTTTAAAGAAATCATTTCAGATAACAGGAAACCACAAAGAGTTTCCATAGAAGCCGACTAGAGGCCTTTAAAAGAAAAGCCACACGAACACAAATGCACAAAGACGCCACTTCCTCCTTGTGAATAACCTTTGGAGGTCACCTGTTCACACCTTTCTTCTTGTTGTGTTTGTGTGTGTGAAAGTGACGACAACCCCTTGGGAATTTCAAGGGGAATTTCGGTTGCAAGAGATCTGGAAAGGCAGGCACCACCTGGCTTAGGCTGCTGAGATTGGAGGGGCCCCCTGAGGGTATGAAGAAGGACCCTCCCTGCTCAGGAAACGAACTCCAGTGACTTCTGGGGATCACATAAGATACAGCCACATTGTCCCAGCAGCAACCCCGACACGACTGGCCACTTCCTCCCAAATGCTTTTGCAACCCCTCCAGCCCTAAGGTTCCTGGTGGTCTCCCATCCAACCCAGCTTGGGGTTCCCAAGAGTAGTTGATCGATCCTTCCTGGGATCCAAGCTGGTTTGGCCTCCTGCCCTGCTCCCTGGGCCAAAGGGAAGACCCTCAAAGAGGGGCAGAGTTAAAGGGGAGCGAAAATGCTGGGATTTTGCTACCTTTGGGGTTTTTTATTTTTCTTTAAAAAAGAAACAGGTCACTTAAAAAAGAAACTTTGCTGAAAGATGAGGCTAAAACCTAAAAAGTTTGGTTGCTGGAATTAGATATGGCCAATCTACAGAAAAAGAGGAATTGGGGGGGACAGGATAGCAGTCTTATATTTGAGGGGCTGCCCCAAAGAAGAGGAGGGGGTCAAGCTATTCTCCAAAGCATCAGGAGGCAGGATGAGAAGCAACGGAGGGAAACTAACATGGAGAGAAGCAACCTGGGATGAAGGAGAAACTTCCTGACAATTGAGGACAATTAACCAGCAGAACTTCTTGCCACCAGAAGCTGTGGGTGCTCCATCCCTGGAGGCTTTTAAGAAGAGACTGGACAGTCACTCGTCTGAAATGGTATAGGTTCTCCTGATTGAGCAGGGAGGTGGACTAGAAGACCTCCCAGGTCCCTTCCAACTCTCTTAGTCTGTATTCAGCAGCAGAGGAGAGGTTTTTCCTGAAGGATCTTCCTGCAGGGACCAAAATCTGATTTTTCCATCATGGGGGCTGGTCTGTGGCCAGCTCCCACCCGCCAGCCCAGGGAGCCCCGCCTGGGGCGAGAGGCATGAGGGGGTGGGGATGAAAGTTTGCGGCCAAACAGACGCCCTGCCAGAAAAAGTGACTCAGCAAACCAACGGACACGGCTGGGCTGCTGGGGGTGGGAGGAGAGGGCTTTGCAAAGACTCTCACGTCATCCCGGCCTTCCCAGTTGATTCAGGACCCCGTGACTGAAACCTCATTGAAAATGAAATTCTTTTTTTTTTTAAAGATTTTTTTTTTTTTAAACAAACATACACAGACAAAACATAAAACCGTCTTCTAGTTACCTATGGTGTGTCAGTTGGTTACAAGTCTTTTGTGCATCATCTCCATAGTCCTTACTTATAGTTTATGTAACTTCTCATATTATCCATCTGATGTATGTATGCATACATGTATATATATATATATAGGTCTAGGTGTGTTCGGGTCTTTTCCC
>BLBF01000081.1:10647217-10659614 GCA_015471245.1 Laticauda colubrina
ATATATATATATATATATGTTATTATCACTGTTAATCATTTATTTGACAATATTCCATCATTTTATTCCGTCATTTTAAGCAAGATATTCAACATTTTAAGTTAAATTATGTTATACCTTTCATTCCATTATCATAAAACCATAAGATATCTCTGTTATATTCTGTATATTTCTATTAGTCTTATATTGTAAAATTCTCAAAAATATTTCATTTCCATATTTTTTGTCTAACCATTGATAAAATAAATCCCATATCTTAGAATATTGTTTTTTATCTTCTTGTTCTCTAATTTCAAATGTCATTTTACTCATTTCAGCACATTCCATTATTTTCATACTAACTTCCTTCTGCATTGGTATTTTTTCATTTTTCCAGTTTTTAGCAAATATAATTTTAGCCACTGTTAATACATTTGCAATCAAATATTTCAATTCTCTACTGTATATTTCTGGTAAAATTCCCAGTAAAAATATCTCTGGTTTAAAATCGATATCTCTTTTGGTCATTTTTTTCCAACCATGTGTGGATTCTAGTCCAGTATCTTTTTGCCTCTACACGTGTCCACCACATATGGTAAAATGAGCCTGGTATCTGATGACATATTGAGAACAAAATTCTGATGTGCTTTTTAAACATTTTTGGCCATAAGCAAAATAATTGCAACCGAGAAAATTGGCCATGGATGGTTTAACTCTTGCTTCACTTAATGACGGAGGCTTCCGGTCCCAGTTTTGGTTGTCCGTTGAGGACTACCCATAATTCTGGAAGAAATACAGGCAGTCCTTGAATTATGACCTCAATGGAGCCCATAGTACCTGTTGCTGAGCGAGACATTACTGAAGTGAGTTTTGTTCTGTTTGATGAATCTTCTTGCCGCCGTTGTCAAGTTAGTCACTCAGTTGTTAAGCGAATTCGACTTCCCTGGGATCATGTGATCCCTGCAACAGTCATGAGGACATGCCAATTGCCGAGCCTCTGGATTTTGGTCACGTGGCCGTGGGGGATCCTACAACGGTCATAAGTGTGAAAAACGGTCCTTTAGTGCTGTTGTAACGTTGAACAGTCACTAAATGAGCGCCACAAAGCCTGGAAGAAGGCGGCCAAATAAGGGAATCTGCCTTTGCACAATGGGATGGGCAGGGAAGGTGATGCTGCTTGCATGCACCTGTGCCAGTTGGCGTGGCTTTGCGGAGGCCTTTCCCCGCCCGTCCTCTGCCGCCTTGCACCAGGAGCAGAATCACCGGCCTGGGCGTTCGGGGCAGAGGCAGTGGGGCAAGACCCAGCCTGCCCCAGCCGTCGTCGGTGCAGGAACGACGTGACTTGACTCATACCTGACTCACCACCCACCTGGGCCAGCTGGAACCGCTGAGAAAGCAGGAAAAAGGGCAGAGAAACCTTTCCCAGCCTCCAGCCGGAGAGGGGAAGAGGACCAGGGCCCCAGAAGTGGAAGGGGGGGGCTAGCCGTGTGCTGCTGATGCCACTCTGGGGGGGGGCCAAGATCGCTTCCTTCGATCAGTGAATGAGCTCATCGCTCCAGAAGGTGGCTTCCTGCAGCTGGGGAGGGGGGGGGGGAAGAGGTTGGACTACAGGTCCCATCCTCCCCATGCGGGGCCAGAGAGGACCTGGGATGGCCATGTCTGGGTGAGAAAAGCGACTTTCCCTCATTTTCTGGCATATTTTTGCAGCTTCTTACGTCTATTTTCCTGCCCCGGCTTCTCCTGGTGGTATCCTTTCCACCTAGAAACCAGGACAACATTGCTCCCACTGCCAAAGTCTTGTGAAATTTCCAGATGCAGCTCCACAGGGGTCTTGTTTTTATTTTCTTCCATCCTCTTTCCCCCCCACTTAAAACATCTTCCCTCTGAATTTAGCTCCTGGACTTTGCACGCCCCGGAATAGCACAAATGGCTGTCAAGGAGAAACCTTCTGGTTTTGCACACGGTGGTCGAATCAGGTGCAAACACGGGATGTGTGCAAACGCACGCGGGTGTCTCTGGGCGCAGCGCACACCTACCAGCAGCTTGGGAAGAGGGCAGCGTGACCAGCCAACCTTGCAAACAAATTTGCACACTTGTTTCGAAAGGAAGCGACAGTCCCCTCTGTGCAGCTGGAGAAGGCTGTGATTTTTGGCCAGGCCTGTGCACAGCCTCTTCGCCTCATGAGGGCCAGGAACGTGAAGTACCTTTAGATTGGCAAATTAAATTATTTTTAGGGGACAAAGAGCGCCCCTGCCACCCGCAAATCGTTTTAAAAGGGGGGACGTGATGCTACGATCAACGCTCCGTGTTTGATGCACTGTTTTCAACTCGCAGCTACTTCGGTGCCCAAGCGGTAAGAATCAGAGTTAATGATTTGCCAAGCAGAACCTCCAGAAAATGTGAAAATTGCTGCCACAGAAAATTCCGGTGTTTGCTAACTGCTGTGATTCACCAGAGCCAGTTCTGAGTCTTTTCTTGACAAGAGCCGAGAAGTTGTTGGCCACAGCTGCCTTTGGGGATGTTTTTCCCGCTTCCAGGTCTAAGCCACAACTTGGGAATCTCCTGGTGGTCTCCCTTCCACATCCAGGTTCCACATTCTCCTCTTGGAGCCATCACGAGAGTCAGCAAGGCCTGTGTCAATCCATTTTTTTCTCTTGCATTTCTGTAAGAAGGCCGAAGGGAAATCCTGCCCCAGCGAAGTGAAATATTGAATATTCTCCATCAGGAAGGCTCCTTTTTGGAGTCGAGGTGCTCTTCCCCCCCACAGCCCAGGGGGCTCAGAGCACCCAGCCCCACATTTCCTCTTCCCCATAGTTCTCCCCGTTCTGTGTATTTGTGTGTAACTTCCCTTGAAAACCGTTGTCCTGTTGATAAATCTGTTTTCTTTTTCAAAACCCGGCTCTTACGCAGAGGTGAGTTGCAAAAGAGATTTCTCTCCACCAGCTTCTCCAAGCCGGTGCTCCTGAACCACCGACAGGGATGATGGGAACTGGAGTGCGCGAGGAATGCCAGTGGAGAGCAACATCTCCGCCATGGCCCCAGGAAAACAGGACGAGCAGAGAAAGTGGATGACGAGAAGGGTCCCTTTGCGACTTCTCCAGGCTACGGACCCGCCGTGGCTTCGGTGGGTTGCCACTCTCAACCTGGTGTGCCACCCAGCTGCAGCCAGATGCCAAAGCCCGGCATGGGATGCACGAGAGATATTCCTCTCACAACGTGCAAGAGATGCTCGCAAGCTTTGAGACGGGCAATATGTATCGGGATTTGCTCCGGAAAAAAAGGAATATCAAGGGCCGCATAGATTTTTGTGGTCCTCCTGAAGTGGCTTCCTTCCCCGGTGGCTCAGCCTGGAGTTATTTTTTCCCTCTTGGCCCTCCCAGTTTATTGTTTCCCCCAGATTTATGGACTCTTTTCCCACCCCCATTGTGAGCTGCAGGCTCCCTTCCGAAGGCCTTTTTTTTTTCCCACGGGACGGATGCCAACTCTGATGCCGGCTGCAGGAAGCGTCCCGCCAGACAGAGGTGCAACCGTAGAACCTCCATGTCAGGAGGCAGTTCACCTGCAAACATCGGCCTTTGCCTCTTCGTAGCACAGAACAAACAGACCCCAAAATGAAATTTTCTGTCCCAGCTGGAAAAAAACTCCCAAGTGCAGCCACACAACCTGGGCATCTCCAAGGCTTTCCTGCCTGGTGGAGAACCAAGCCGTGCCGCCATCCCATGCCAGCGTCCCTGTTTCACCCCCCCTAATGATTTAATCAACCGCCGGCGGCGGCATCCAGCATGGAGAGGTTGGGCTCCCATTCGCCCTTCTAGCCAGGAAGCGCCCAGCCTCCCCTCCTGTGCACAGAACAAAAGGACCCTTTGTTCACAGGGAAGATCCGAGGCTCAGAAGGAAAAGGGCCTTGAATCCCATCTGGAGAGGGGGAAGGGGGGAGAATTTCCTCCTTGCTTAGAAGAAAGGATTGTGGGCTGTCTGGGCCTCCCAGCCGCCGTCCAGCCAAGTCATCTTTGCCCCCTGGTGATGTCACAGGCGCAGCCATGTTTTCTCAACAGCTCCGAATTTTCTCGCTGAATCTTGGACTTCCTGTGAGCCCCCATCCCAGCACAAACCAGGACTGACTTTGGCTTGTGTTCTAAGGAGGACTGGCTAGAACTGTCCAACGCGCTAAGCTACAGTTCATGGTTTGTCTCAGCCACAAAGGCTGAGATCAAAGCTAACCGGCCGCCTCTTTTTTTTGCTTGCAATTTGCTTTATTATAGTTTTTGATGTCCACCAGAGAATGTGTGGCAATGAGTGGTCCGAACCCCCCAAATGAACCCCAAAGCAGGTCTGGGGCATCCCATTCCTGCCCATGAAGTCCTGACTTGGACAGGAAGATGAGGCTGAGGGATTTGGAGGGTCCAGGAATTGGGGGGGGGCTGAGAAAAGCCCCAAAAGAGCAGAAACATTTCAATTCACAGCAGAAGCTGTGAGAAGCTTATCCTGGTTTGGAAGATCAGGAAGTTTGAAATGCTTGGAAAGATTCATAAAACATGGTTACTCAGGGTCAACATTTTAGTCTGGCCAGGAGGGCTTTTTTTTTTTTCAGGCTTTTTTAAAAACCATTTTTCATCATTTGGGGACTAGCACAACAGCAGAGAGGGGCAAGGGCTGGGGAGGATGGGATATAGAGCCTGGGTCAGCAAAAAGTAGGAAAACCTAGTTCACCCATCTGCTGATTCTTCAGTGTGCAATTAGCCCCCTAAGAAGGAATCTGTTTATAATGCCCACCGATCTGGCTGAATTTGCCCCATGAATGAATCGTGGAATCTCTCAGCCTGGCTCACCTCACAGGGTTGTTGTTGGGAGGCCAATTGGAGGAGGAAGGAGGATTAGACATGTTGGTCACGGTGAGTTATTTACAAACATAATCAGGATTTGGGAAATGCCAAGGATACTTTGTAAAAATTCTGTTTCAAATTGCAGCAAATTAGTAGCCATGCCAGTCCTAACAATAAACAAACTTCCCACCTAGAAAGATGGTCTCGGAGATAGAAACACCCAACCAGGGCTTGCAACACAGCACATGAGGATGTTTGCAGTGAAGACCCCAGAGCCCTTGCACACGCATGTTACATACACATAAACACATGTAAAAGAAGACACTTTCACACTTGATTGTACAGAGCTGGGGATGCAGAGAAAAGCAAAGCGGCTGGACAACTTGGAAAGATTTCCTTGCAAAATATCCATTAAGATCTCAACACACAGATACACACAAACACACAACACCAAGGATGGTGTTTGTGGGTGTGTGGGGAAAATCTACACCCCTCTCTTTTAGACTGTAAACCTGCCACTAGGAAGTGCCAAAACATAATGATTTCTTTTAAAAAAAAATCTATTCTTTTAACTATCACAATTTATTGGGACAATGTCCCTTCCCCTCCCCACCCTCAACAACACAGGAAAGCCACATGCTTTCTTTTTTTAAAAAAAAAAAAAAGTTTGATTTGTGCACAACACAACACAGGTGTGTCCAGCCTTCCTCAAAACTGCGGATGGAGGGGAGGTGGTTTGAGGGGCTGACGGGGGGGGGGGGATGGGTAGGTGGGTTGCAGAAGGAGGCATGTGGGGGCCCCAAAGACCTCCAACCCAGCGGTTCCCTCTCTTGAAGCAGCGGCCTGAACAATGAGGCAGGCTTCTCAGCCAGGCCCCTAAAAGGAAATGCAAAGGGGGGAAGGGAAGAACGTACAAGGGTGAAGCAGAAAACTCAACTTCCCTAGGAGAATTTTGCAAGACATTTTCTCAGAGAGGGGCAAAAAAGGCAGATGTTTGGAGGAAAGAGAGGGGCTCTGGAGTTAGGGCTCTGGGTACCAACACAAACTAAAATAACCAAACAAAGCACAAATCATAACTGTAATCGAGAAGGAAATAAAGTTGCATTCACGCCATTGCCATGCCTCAAACGTTTCAAACCAGAAAGAAAGGGTGGTTCCAAGAAGGTCACTCGACAAGGGACCACTGGACCCATCCTCCACACCCATTGGGCCCAAGGAGGCCTCTGTGTGCTTCCCAGCCGTTAAGAACCACCCATTAGGGAGGGGAAAATGAGTTTTTTCAATTCAGCCAGCCTCTTGGAAATCCCTGTGCCACAAAATGAGGCGAACTTTGGTGGGGCAACCACTAAGCTTTTTCACCTATTAACTGGATTTTCATGAGTTGCTGGGATGCATGAAAAGGTGTTCCCAGAAACTGAAACAAGGGGGTTTTTTGGCCATAAAAGCATTTCTCAAAGCGAGCTGGGTTTCATTTCGCCAAAGTGCCCGCTGGCCCCAGCTGGTTGGCATCATGGGGAGAGAAATTAAAGCATGGTTTGGGGGGGGGGGAAGTCTTGGGGGAGAGGAACAGCCGCATTTCCTGCCTTTTCCTGTCTCCTCATTTCTTCGGCTGAGAGATTAGAATCGTTGTTCTCCTCTCCAAAGTGTCAGAGAGTTTAAAAAAAAACATTTTAGATCTTTGCATGGAAACAGTCTCTCAAATGAATAGAGGCTTTCTTCTCCCACACCGGAGGAAGAAAAGAAGAAATTAAACGCATGGTTAACACCCAAACCTCTTGGCCTGAATCAATGGGACGTGAGTTGTTTTTTTCCTTTAAAAAGTGCCAATATGGGCATAGACGCCATTCCGAAGCCAGAAAAGACCCTGTTTTCTAAAAGGAAATTAAAATAGCTTTTCCCCCTTTTCTTTTGCCTTGTCTCGCAAAACGTGTTTGACCAAAAGAGACAGGAGGGTCGTGAGAAATCTCAGGTGCGGAAGAAGAAAGAGCAACTCAGCTGAACTTTCCCAAGAGAAAGAAGACTTTCTCGAAAAGAGTCCAAAAGAGTTTTGCGCAAAAGTTTGGAAGAACTTTGAAGCCACGATAAAAAGACGAGAAAAGCAGGCGGGGGGTCTCCCTCCCCACCGGGCTGCCCCCCCCCCCCCGGCTGGTCCCGAGACCCAGAGCGCCCCTCTCCCCTTCCCTGCCCACCTGGGGGTCCCGGGACGGTTCCTTCTCCCTCGGCGGTGCCTCCTCCTCCTCCTCCTCCGAGCGCGCCGAGCAAACCAACACGGGAAGTTTCCCCTGCGTGGGAAAACGAGGCTCGGCCCGGCTCCTCCACCCTCCCGCTGCCGCTGGTCGAAGGAGGAGGAGACGCTCCGAAGGATTGCAACAGGCAGGCCGAGGAACACCGCCCCCCGCGATGATTCAACCCCCAGCCGCCCCTGGGCTCGCCGGAGCGGCTGCTGCCAACTCTGGCCGGCTCTGGGCACTGCAGCCCCTCGGCCGGGGGACTTCCAGGTGCTGGAGGGTTCGGTGGGGCGAGGATGGGATATCCTGGCTTGGTGCAGCGCCCAGTCTGCAGACAGACCCCTTTGGGGAAGAGAGAGAGGCTGGGTTCATGCGGCTGTGCCACCCCCAGATGGAGGCCTTGAAGGCAGCCCTTTGTCTCAAATGGTGTAGCAGAGTCTCCTGCGGGTTGGACTAGATGACCTCCAGGGACCCCCTCCAATTATGTTTTTCTGTTATTCCATCCCTTATTGAGCCACCCAGTCTCAAAGCAGGGACAACACCAACGGCCCAAAGGATTTGTGGTGTGTGTGTGTGTCATGACCCATTTTTAGGAACCGAACCAGCCCCCCACCCCAGGCGGGGACTCCCCAGAGGCATCTTTAGTGAGGGGGGGCACGGTTAGTCCTTGACTTATGACCACAATTGAGCCTCATGTTTCTGTTCCCCGATGGTTCTTAAGTGAGTTAGCGGATGGAAGCTATTGAACTCGCAAACAGGGAGTTCCATGGACTAATTTTTCCACTGGGAGAACCAGGAGCTTCTCTGGCACTCAGATTCGCAGGTGAGCCCCCTCCCTTTGTGGGAAAGGGCAAACCAGCTGCCCACCCCCCCTTTCCCCCACCTGCCCCCACTCTGTTTCTCTGGGAGCCAATGCAATCACTGCCTCCTTCCCTAGAGACCTCACCCCCAGGCCCCTCCCATGCAAACCACACATCTCAGATGTGCCCACCCTTCCAAGCCTCCCCCCCCCGCCCCACCACATGCCCCCCTCCCCTCCAGTTCCCCCTTGCTGCTTTTCTTCCTTCCCTGGAAATAGCCCTTCTAGCTGATTCATTGGCTGGGCGGCTGATGGGGGGGGAGGACCCTCCCACCAGTGAAATCTCTTTCCAGGAGGGGCTGCATTGCAGCAAGAGAGGAGGGGAGGCGGACACGCCTGGCAGCCCCCCCACCCGCCCAGCCCAAGGCAGCCAGACAGACACAGCATCTTCTGAAGCGACCCAAGGAGAGACAGACCATCCACCGGGGCTCTTTCCAGATCCTGCTGAGAAGGAGGTAAGGCTGGGGAGGGGAAAGAAAAGACACCCCAAAGGTTAGACTCCATGCGGGGAAGGCAGGGCGAGCCGTTGCATCATTATTTTTTATATATTCCACCTTACAAGGGTTGAGCTGCTCAAAAGCCCTGGGGCATCTGAGGATGTGATAAGGTATTTTATTGTACCACGTAGATACATAATGCTGGGTCATATTCATTTCTATTGCCAGGAAATCTTGGCGTACTGTGGAATTACTGTACATGAACAGACGATGCTATATTAAATAATTTTTTGTAGGTTATTCCCAGCTAGCAAACCATGGCCTAATGTGATTTTATATTACATAATATTGAATATTATATTGTATTATATTACACTAAAACATGGTGCACTGTTTCTCTCTCTTCTATCTATCTATCTATCTATCTATCTATCTATCTATCTATCTATCTATCTATCAATCTATCTCCTTTCAAAATTACTATAGATCCAGAAAACCCTGATACAGTGTAGTACATAATTTCATGTCATTTTCCTATTTCTTTGCAACCTTACAGCTGAAGCCCTTGTAAAACTATGTTATGTCACACAATTCTATACACTATAATGTTTCAAGGATTCAAAATAAACATTCTTAAAAAAAAAAAAAAAGAAAATGCCATTTTCTTCCATCTTGTCAATTTCAGAGGCTGGAAGATAAACAAATCTGATGGAGACATGAGCCCCTTAATTCATCTTTTAAAACCCCAAACCTCAGTCCTTTTCACGGGCTCTTTGTCTTGGTTTTTCCCTCTCTAAAATCAGTTGGGGGAATTCAGTCTGGGAATGGTTAAAATTTTGAATACCCTCTCCTTTGGGGGTAGGTAAAGGAGAGGGGATTCAAAATTTTAACCATTCCCAGTCTTTTTTCTGTTTATTGGGCACACGCCTTCCTTTTTAATATTGCCAAGTCATTCAACCATCTCTCTACCTCCAGGAGGGATAAAATAATTCTCCAAAAATGTTTCCAGCACACAAATAGAGAGATGCAAATATCTCTCCTTCCGAACAGGCTGTTAAAGATGCTATATTTAAAGAGGACAGATGTCTTAAGTAATTTCATACGCGCCACCAAGTAAAATAAACCCAGCCTGGATTGGCTTGACAAAGCCTTCATTAAGGACCAGAGGATGGCTGGGCATTTTAAAAGGGTCTGATGGAGGAAAGGGAGGGGGAAGAGATGGCAGTGGAGAGGGTCCCCTGGGGAATTGGCAAAAAAAAAAAGGGGGGGGAGGGGGGCAGAAGGCAACCAGGCTGGCAAAGCAGCCACTCCAAAGAAACAGGCCTGTATTGGGGGGGGGGGGGGGGGGGATGCACACATGTGCAAGGGAAGAGGGAATAATTATTGCAGAAAAATCTGTCACTGAGCCCATGGCAGGGACCACCGAAAAGAGATAAGGAAGGAAGGAAGGTGGGTGGGCAGCTCACAATTCAGAAACAGATACGAGCAAACCTTGACTTAACAAGAGTTCATTTAGTGACCAACATTACAACCATTTTTTGGCCATTTTTCACACTTAACGACTGTTGCAGCTTCCTCATGATCCCATGATCAAAATTCAGAGGCTTGGCCACAGAGTCGTATTTATGGCAGGCGCAGAGTCCCAGGGAGGGAGGGTCAACCTTCTGACAGGGGGAGGGAAGCCAGATTCATTTCAAAATCATGTGACTCACTTAAGATCTGCAGTGATTCACTTAAGAACCATGGCAAGGAAGGTTGTAAAATGGGGCAAAGCTCGCTTACCAACTGCCTCATAAATTTAGGGTTCAGCTGTCATTGCAAGTCGAGGACTTGCCTGTATTATACCATGAAAATCTCAAAAACGTGTTAAGACCATCTTTGTTGCCTCTTTCCTGTTCTTCACCCCACGCCTCTCCCCCAGGAAGAAATGAGGGACACCGTCAACTCCCAGTACGATTCCTTCCTTTACTGGAGAATGCCCATACCTGAACTGGACCTTTCTGAACTGGAGTGCCTGGGACTGGCCGACCTCGCCCTCTTCAAGCCCAAACGGGGCCTTGGCAGCCTCGTGTCCGAGCAGAAGAGCCAGAAGCCAAGCCTGGGGGAGCTGGAAGACGTGGAGAGGGCCCTGCTCCCCTTCAGCAGCTTCAACTTCTGGAGAGCCCCCATCGCAAGCATCAGCCCTGTAGATTTCGACCTCCTCTGAAGCCCGGCGGCCCGGCAGAAGCCACGAATCTTTTTTTTTTAATTACACCCCCAACTGCATCTTTCCTGGTGGTGTTTTCTCCCTTCCCAAATTTCTCTGGGGTTTCTCTGTGCCATGTTTGCGCTTCCACCAGTTCATGTGTCTGAATCACTTGCCATAAATCAAAAGTGGACTGTCCACGTTGGTATGAGTGTATTTGCTAAAATACTGTATCTCTCCACCCCCTCCCCCAGAGCCTCCCAGATTTGCCAGAGTCCAGGAAGACTAGGAGAAGAAAATAAATAAATCAATAAAATCTCCCTTTCTGTGCATGTGGGACTGATCAGCCACTGGGGTTAGCAACTGGCGACGTTGCGCCCAAATCCATCCTGCAAAGATTTGGCTCATTCGGTTATTATTATTTTTATTTTCCTTTGACTGAAAATCTCCTGCCAGCAGGAGAAGCACAAGTTTCGCTTTAAAAGAATCCCAAATTGAGAGGCTTATTTGAGTGGGGGTAAGTTTTGTACAACCTTCTCTTATTTTTCCTGGGAAAGGAAGGAAATGGCAGGGAATTAAAAATTGGAGGGATGCTGCATAGAAGAAAATAGGGCTGTTCCTGTTGTGGGGCAAAGAAAGAGATCCGATTGAAATATGGCAATGGAGGGTCCGGTATTCTTTTCACAGGGAACTGAAGGATAGCAAAGTATCATCCCCCCCCCCCCCAAGTTGGCACATGTGGGCATCTACGGGCTTCCTCCCTTTCACAGCTGGTGGACTGAATGCTGGCGGGAGCTTAAAAATATCAGGAGTTGGGGAAGAAGTTTTTTTTTAAGATGGATCCTGGCAGGGAGAACCGTTTATATCTTCTGTAAAACAGGGAAATGAAAAAAGGGCCGATGGATGCGAAACCGAATCATTCTGTTCAGGTCCAGTTGCTTGAGGGAATACAGAGGCTCCGGAAACAGTCCCAGCTCGGGGTTCAGGGATGAGTTGGAGACCAATGGTGCTTTATTTATTTCCTTCTCCAGAGATGGGGAAGTCAATGGACAGGATCCACACAATTCCTCTCTGAGCAATTGCTCAAAACCCAGCTCTGTTTTAAAACCAGGGTCAGGTCCAAATCCAAAGGACCACCAGAAAGAGGCAACTGTGAAGCCCCCAGCCTCCGATCCAGCCCTAAGCATGGATTTTCCCTGGGTCCTTTGGGTCTCTGACACACGTGTGTCACCACAGCTCATCCATGCGTTCATATTCTCCACATGTGACATCTTCAGCGTGTTGCATCTGGGATTGTGCCCACTTGGGCTTTGGGAGGGAGGCGGGAATGACCAGAAGGGCTGCCATCCAGGATGGGGGCATGTCAGGCAGTCCTGAGCAGGGGGGCGGCTAGGGAACATGGGTGCAGTAGTCCAAACCCTTTGCCAAGGGTTCAATTTCGAAAAGGCTCATCATATCCAGTGGGCCTCCCTGATCTCATGCTGCAGTTCACACGGCTGGGGAAGATGGGACTCCTAGTCCAACGCTTGGGGAGGGAAGGGGCTTCATTGGAGTGGGGGTCCATGATGATGGTTTTTGAGTTTCCACCCCTGCTTTTGCCCCCCCATAAAATCAACACACACAACAAGATGGACATTTTTATGCCATTCCGGGCATGACTGGTGATTCTACAGGAGGCGCCTGACCACAGAGATGCGGAGAGAGAGAGAGAGAGAGAGCGCCTCCATTCAGGGAGCGTTACAACGCGGTCGGCCTCGCCCCTACCATAGAGAGGTGGAAGGGCAGAGCATACTCACCCGCGCCGAACCGATTTCCTTTCCGTTACCGGAAGAGCGAGGGGTGTGTGTGTGTGTGTGTGTGTGTGTGTGTGTGTGTGTGTGTGTGTG
>BLBF01000081.1:10659624-10693563 GCA_015471245.1 Laticauda colubrina
GTGTGTGTGTGTGTGTGTGTGTGTGTGTGTGTGTGTGTGTGTGTGTGTGTGTGCGTGTCACACCCTAAAGGTTCCCCCATCAGAGATACTTCCGGGTGTGCCATTTTTTTCCCTCCCCTTTGGGGGAGCGGCTCGTCCGTTTGAAAACAGCCCCCCTCCTATCGCCGTTTCCTCCGGAGCGCGAAGAACTTTCCAAAAGAGGCTGATCGGGACACGGGGAGCCCTCCCCCCGCCTCCCAGGGTGAGTCCTGGTCTGGGGGTGAGATTAACGGGGCCTGGAGAAAAAGGACCCCCCTTACCCCGAGGGCTGGACTACAACGCCCATTGTTCTGTCCCACCCGAGGTGCCTGGGTTGCACTGCCCCTGCTCCTCTTCTTTTGGGTTCCAGAGCTTTTCTACTGCACTTCCCATCATCCCCAGTGGCAGGACCGGGTGGCCTTCCCTTTAGAGTGGCACAGCCATGAGGACTACAACTCCCACCCCCCACGTCCTGCCTCTTGGCTGGGCTCATCCTTGCTTCGTTCCCTTAATTCCCCTCCGGGGTTGAGGTTAGCAGAGGAACAGAGCTGGAAGGGGCCTTGGAGATCATCTGGTCCAAGTGGACACCCCTGCCCTATACCCTCTCCCATTCCGGACAAATGGCTGTCCAATCTCTTATTAAAACCTCCAGCGATGGAGCAACCACAACGTCCGAAAGTTAAAGCCAAACTTGTCTTTCTTGCTAAGATTTTGTAGAGAGAAGGACGCCAGGCGAGGGACACAATGGCCCAGGCGCCTCTTTCCAGCTGTGAGTAGAGCCGGGCCCTAAAAGGGAGGCAGGGGGGCATTCAGACCCACCGCTGACCTCCTCCCCCGCCCCCCCAGTCCAAGCCAGTGAGATTTCTCTCCCCCCAGATATTTGAAATCATCTGTTCCCCTGTATAAAGATGTCACTGGTGGACCTGGGGAAGAAGCTCCTGGAAGCGGCCCGCCAAGGCGAGGATGACGAAGTCAGGCTGCTGATGGCCAACGGAGCCCCCTTCACCACTGACTGGGTAAGTCCAGGATGGAAAAGCCACCGAGGTGGGGAGGAAGGTCAGGCGGGGACAGCAGGACTGTTCACTTCAAGAGATAAGATGGAAAAAGTTTATCTCAAGCGGAGTCCTCCCTCTACGGAAGAAGGAGATGAAGACAGAAACTCATCATGGCTTCGTGAAGGAACAGAGGGCAGCCAAGGATAATAATCTTCCTGCTTAATTGTCCAACAGCTGGGAATATCGGCCCTTCATCTTGCTGCTCAGCACGGCCATTATTCGACAGCTGAAGTCCTGCTCCAAGCCGGTGTGAGTCGAGATGCTCGGACCAAGGTGAACCGGACGCCCCTCCATATGGCGGCTGCGGATGGTCACTGCCACGTTGTCGAGCTGCTGGTCAGGGTGAGCAGGCGCCTTTTGTGGCCTTCCAGGTTTCCTTGTAGGCCTCATAAACAGGCCGAGGCTTCTCCATGCCCTGCCCAAATGGTTTTCATCCGCTTGGCGGTGTCTCCCTGTCCAGAATGGTGCCAACGTGAATGCCAAGGACATGCTGAAGATGACCGCCCTGCACTGGGCCACCGAACACAACCACCGAGATGTCATCGAGCTGCTTCTCAAACACGGGGCAGATGTCCATGCCTTCAGCAAATTTGGCAAGTCTGCTTTCGACATCGCTTTGGACAAGAAAAATCCCGAAACTCTGTTGCTGCTGCAGGTGGGCTGAAATCCCAGCTTTGGGTCTTTTGAGTGTCCCTCAAAAGTGGTTTAGTTGTCAGTTGGGGCTGAATATTTGGGATTCTGGCTTTAATTGAGCAGAACACACGAGAACACTGGATTTTGGGTACTTATTTGAGTTGTTTCCACTGTGGCTCTCTGCTCAGAACTTAGCTCTGGCAGCAAAGAGCTGTTTTTGGCCTGGCTCCATGAAGCCCCAAAGGCTTTCTCTTTTCCAGGAAGCGATGCAGAATCCGGTCACTGCCAACCCCGAGAGGGTGCATGTTGTCCCAGGCTCTGTGACGGTGACCCAGCCCTTCATTCTGGTTTCCAGAGAATTGTTGAACCTGGCCAGGCTCCTTTCTTCAGTGGATACCAAAGCAACCTCAGGTTGGAGCATAATCCCTCCCTCTAACCCTTGCTAAGGGGCAGGTATAGGGGTCCACCTTGTTAAGAGGTCCATCTCCTTCTGGAGCATTTTCATGTTTTGACTCTCTCTCTCTCTTTTCCCTGCATAGGAGATTCCATTGTTTCCACAGGGCAGTTTCTAGACTCTACCACCACTGTTGTCACTACCCTGGCGGCTGTCGCAGAGGCCTCTGGCCCCATTTCCAGTGCCAACCAAATTCCTGGTGGGTTCAAAGGGGCCATCAGGCTGGCAAAGGGAGTGTTGACATGTGTGGGTTGCAGTTGGACACAAAAAGCTTTTTTTTTTCTTTTTAGAAATTTTGCAAATCATGTCTGACACAAGAAGTGTGTCAAGTTTTTAGAGCAGTGTTTCCCAACTTCAGCAAATTTAAGACATGAACTCCCAAAATTCCCCAGCCAGCCTGAAGTCCACATGTCTTAGAGTTGTCAGGGCTGAGAAACAAGCTTAAGAATAATGCAATTTTCCATTCGTAATTAGGAGAAGAAACCTTAAATTTCCTGCAAATCGCTTGTGCTTTATTTCCACCAGGAGAGCAAGACATTTTTATTTTATTTTTTTAAAAAGCAAAAACTGCCATTTTCTAGAAATGTCCAGCAGAGCCTTAATTTTTGGTGAATCTTTAGAATCTCAATTTTACACTGGTTTAAAGACTTCCTCCTCCATCGTTGCAGCTGTCTCAGAGGAGATTGTGGAAACTCTACCAGCTGATGCTTCCCTCCGGCAGGCGGTCGGTAGTGGCCAACACGTCCTCACACTTGTGACCGAGGGCGTCCCTCTGGGTCATCTACCAGCCGCTTACCTGGGACAACAGTTCATTGTGATGATGCAGAAGGAGCAGGAAGGTAAAGGGCCTCTGGGGAAGTCCTGCCAAACAGCCTTCCTTGATTAAGGTTACCCAGGTGTCTGGACTGCCATACCCATTAGCCTGGGGCCGATGGAAGTTGTGGTGTTTGAGGCTGAATGCTGGGAAGATGGCCAGAAGAAGAATATCATTAAGCATTATTTTAAATGATTAATAATTGTTTTTGTCACTGGCTTTATTTTTTATTTTGGTGCCAGCCAGCCTTCTGATTCTGCCCTTCTCAAAATCTGAGTGGGAGGACTGGAATTTATTAAAAAAAAATTATCCTGGTTGTAATTCTCCCACCTATTTTACCTGCCTGCATTGCATCCAATCCCTCTCTGTTCCACTAAATTTCTCTACTGACTCTCTGTATTTTATTGTCTCCCTTTTTCTCCTCTGCCCCTGCCTTAATTTTCAGTTCTGATTGTGCCTGCTGGTCAGGAGGTGGGAGGACCACTCCTCGAGACCCCGAGCGAGAATAACCACCTGGGCGAAGCAGAGAAGCCACCCACCAAGAAAGTCAAAATGAAACCAGCGGGGGATGGGAAGGAGGAGGAAGAGGAGGAGCAAGAAGGGAGAGAGGTAAGAACAACCACTCCCCTTTGCACACCTAAGTTCAGTATTGGTGCCCTCCCAAAAGTGCTGGACCTCTGCTCCTGTCTTCCCCAGCTGATAATCCAGACCACCAAAGCTGGAGAAGCAAAAGGGGCCAATTTGAGATTCAGGAGATTTGGTTGTGGGCTGAGATGACGCCCTCAACTACCCCATATAGTTGGCTTGTTTCTGGTTTTCCCCTTAGTGCAAATCCAGCCCTTTCAGGTTTGTTAACCAGGATTCATAGCTTAAGGAATCCCAACAGTGAATCTGTTGTTTAGAAAAACCAATGCAAGCCGCCTTCCTTTGTAAATTCAGATGTTTGTGCAACATGCTCCCTGCAGGGCCCACCTCCTCTCTCTTTGCAAAATGTTTTCCCCCCTTCTCCCCTCCCCACAGGGATAAAAGTCCTGACTTTTTCCCTAGGATGGCCACGCCAAAGAAGCTTTGCAAGAGCAGCTCCGGGAGGCCAATTACCAAGCCGCAGAATACCGAAGCCGGCTGCTGAAGAAGGAGCAGGAAGCTGAGCTCTACCGGCAGAGGCTGGCAACCATGAGCCAGCAGGAGGCCAGCACGGGAGAAGGGCCTGCCCAGGAGGAACTCAGTGGGGCTGATGCCCTCAAGGTGCCTTCGGGAGAAACGGGGAACTCCCCAGGACAGAGGCAGCTCCTGGCCGACACAGCCACCGAGACGGTCACTTCTTAACCCCCAGGTCGTTGTTTTGCTACGCTTGATAGAAAAGGCAACCAAAGTTTTGCCCCAGGAAAACTTGACATGGGGGAATATGCGAGCAGGTTCTGAAGGCTGCCCCTCTCCAACCCTATAATGGGCTCATTCCGGGGGTTTGAAGCCCACAGGCGTCTCTGTTCTGTTCAGCACAGGCCTTTAAGGCAAGCCAAGGACTTCAGAGTCCCCTTAGTAAGATCTTCTTGCAGGCCCTGTCTTGGGGCCGTCCTGGGGTTCAGGAAGAGGGGGGGAGAGCCCAGGAAAGACCCCTAAATCAGTTGAGCCAAGAGCAGCCACAGGGATCTGGTCAGTCCAGACAGAGCCAGAAATGTTGTCCAGAGGTTACACATTCTTACAGTGCTCAAAGAGTAGGGCTCCACTAGCCCCCACCCTAAATGACACATCTACCCAAAATCCTAAATAAAGCTTGCAAAATTGCAAAAGGAGGGGATCTCAGGATGGCCCCCTGCTTGCAAATGGCCCTCAGCTTCAACCGTCATGCTGTTGTGTGAGACAGACCACTCTTCTCAACAGACCCTGTTTGCTGGCTTATAGGAACGTGGTGTTTGTGGCCTTCCCACTGCTTTGTTGACCGAGTTAAGAAGGGCTGGGCCATCGTGGTGCAGCCACATCTGAAGAACCCAACCCCAGGCTAGAGGGGCGCAGGAAGGAGGGCTCTGCCTCCATCTGACTCAGGGTTTGGCAGCTTTTAAGACCTGTGGGTTGAATCGTGGGGGATTCTGGGAGTTGAAGTCCAGACCGGGATCCTTGCACACGTCCAAGGCCACCCAGTTAGGGTTGTGAGTGTGCCAGCAGGGAGGGAGTCACAAGGCAGTCGCTGTGGAAAACCAGCCCTGTTTTATTTGAAGCAGGCGATATTCTCCAAAGAGACCTCTGTCCACCTTTGCTCGAAGGGCTCCAAATGAAAAGTAGCACCTTATGGGCCCTTAACAGGGCAGGACTCGCACGGGGTGCGTTTCCCCACAATGCCAGCCGTGAGTGTCGCCCGCCTCTTTTATGTCAAGTGAAAGATTCCCCAGGCATCCAATAAATTCTGCTTTCCAAACGGCTTTGTGTACAGGGGTGTTTTGTTTAGAGCTTGAAACAGCCGTTCCTGCAAAGTGCAGCCTCCCTTCCTGCTTTGGGCTGGGCAGGTTAATCAGGGGCCAAGCATTACCTGCCACTTTTCCTCCCTAAGCCACAGAACGAAGCTGTGGAACTTTGCCCCGAGCTCAAACCAGGGTGGGCAGAACCTCATGTCTCCGCCAGGCCCGAGCAGGTAGACTGCCCCCGTGCACGGAGGTTCCACCGAGGCAGCCGCACCCCGGCTTGGGCTGGCCATCTCCACCACTGCCTTTCAGGCCAGGCGGTAGTCCAGGGTGTCTTTCTCCACGTAATCGGTCCAGGTGGAGGGAGGCATGCTCCGGTAGGGGTCCAGGAGGATCCGGAAGCAACGGACGATCAGCACCGCCAGGAAGACGAAGAGGAAGAAGAGGAAGAGGAAGGTTGCCTTCTGCTCCAGGGAGAGGGTGGGGTCAGGCCGGAGGGCGCTGGCCAGGGCGGGCAGGGAGCTGCCCAGGCTGGTGGCCATGAGGACTGGCGCCCAAGCAAGTGGCCGGCTGTGTCCGCAGCACCGCCTGGAAAGGGGACAAAGACCCCATTAGCGGTGTGGGGGTGGGGGTGTCTCTGCCACAGCTGAAGAGCCAGAGAGGAGTCCACAGCCAGACAGGCAGCAAATAAATGTAAGAAAGAAATTTTAACAAATGGGTGCAACATGGAGTCTTTTCCCTCACCTGGGAGCCTTTAGTGCCCTTTACCGGTGGCATCTGGCTAAGATATACCCTAATACATGCCCAAAATTTTGGAAATGCCAACAAGCTGATGGTACCTTCTATCATATGTGGTGGTTATGCTGCAAGACTGGGACCTATTGGATGCAGGAAATTACAGGACATCAGACTGAACCTAAACCAGAACTCTTCCTATTAGGAATAATTAAAGATCAATATCCAAAAGAAATAAAGTATATTATCTTGCATATTCCAACAGCAGCCAGAATAGCTTTCACACAAATATGGGAAGGACCCGACACTCCCACAGAGGACTCAGTCCTACAAAAAATAATGGGATGTGCGGAAATGGACATGCTTACATTAAAAATGGAAGAGAAGGAGGACTCTGAGTACTATTCAACCTGGAACAAATGGTATGAATGAGTAGAGAATAGATATAAGAAGAGGAGATTAATTATAAGAGACCTCAAGAAAATGATACGTAGACATATAAAATATATAAGTATATAAGGTAGAACTAATTATAAAGAATTATTGGTGGATGTATATTCAATGCATTAGGACTTAACAAGAATAATACTTGCAGATGTCAAAACGCTGTTGAAAATGTGAACGTGATTTGAACTGTATTGGTGGAAAACACAATAAAAAATTATTTTTTAAAAAATGCCCTTTCATTGCAATGCTGACAGACGAGCATTTGAACCCGTTTTGGGTGCTTTGACCCCCAGCCCAACGAGGAGAGTGAGAGTTTGGGGAGGGGTCTTTGGTTGCTTTCTTGACCTCTCCTCTCTCCAGGGGAAAACACTTTATTTTAAAGCTTGTTCAACGCTACTCTAAAATTTTAAAAATCCCCTTGCAGAAAGAAGGGCTGAACAAGGAGCATGTCAAGAATGCAACCCTCAGCTGCAAGCAGGAGGGCAGCCCCACAGCTGTCGCTGACACGGGACCCTTCCCGTCAAACCATCCCACCCTATGACCTGCGCCGTTTGAGTGCCGGCAACTCCAATTCAGTCCCCTTGAAATGCAAAGGAGAGGTCTCACCTGGAGGAAAGCTGAGCCAACCTTTAGCAATGCATTGCCGCCAGCCAGGAAGACGGCCCCCTTCTTCGCCCAGCCGTTCCAGGGAATCAAGCCTGGGTGGGATTAGCATACAAGCCGTTGCCGGCGGCCTCCCGCATCTTCCTCACTGATGGACAGCAGCATACGAAGGCAGGGAGCAGCGGAATTCGTCCCAGGTGGGGCTGGGGCTGGGGAGGGAGTCCTGGGGAGGGCAAGGGTCTCCCTCTTTTCCAGGGGTGGGGGCTTCTTCCTCCGGTGCCCACGCGTCTCTGGCCAAAGCGCCCAAGATGCTTCATAGCTGTTGCCAGGGGCAACCAGTTGCTATGGAGATGACGAGCAAACTCTGGACCAGACAGGAGGGAGGATGCTGGAAACGTTGCAGCTCCCCATCTGAGGCTAAACTTTTGCGGCAAGTGAAGAACAGCGGCCAGCCTTGCTCTGAGCTGCCCCCAGGAAGCCAATGATGGCCAAACCCTAACCTTGGATTAATAAACCACGATTGCAGCGTTCAAGTGACACGCCTCGCCCAACCATATGCACAACACAATTTTCAAACCTTGCTGTGGCCTTCTTGGGCACAGGAGGGTGAATTCAGAGCAGATCAAGAAAGGTGGTTGGCAATCTGTCCCCACTCCCCCCCCCCCAAAAAAAAGAGGATAAAGTTTGGTGGGATTTTGGCCTCCAATCCATTGATTGCAGGTCACAAAAACATCCAGAAGCTTCTCAAAGTCTGAAGGAGCAAGATTTCTGGTGTGATGTTTTCCTTTTGCAGAGAGAGAGAGAGAGAGAGAGAATTGTGTTTGCAGGTCTCAAAAAATCCAAGCCATTTAGCAGAAAACAAACCTGGTCTGATTGTGGGGTGTTTTTTGTGACCAACCCGGGTTGGTGCATCTTTGAGCCAAGGCCGGTCGCAAGAAAATGGGGCCCTGTGTGGCCAATGCCAGCCCCCCTTCTGAATTTGCATCCTTCGGGGCTCTTCCTGAGAGCGGAGCCAAGCAGCTGGAAGACCCCAGACCCTGCTAGACTCTCCCAGGGAGCCTGCTGGTGCCAGGGCAGTGTGTGCCACACAAGGGGCCGCCAGGTGGCACTGCCAGGCCAGGCTTGCTGCTTTGTAGGATGCCCAGATTTCTCAGCAATTGGGGGGAAAGGAAAGGGACCCCGATTTCCTGGTTGTTGACTGTTTAAAAAAATTATTTGAAAGGGCTTCCTTGCTCCCTTCGCCTCCCTCTGCCCAGCCCCAATGGGCAAGCTCCCAAGTCATCAACCACATCTGTAGGCCTCTTGGCATAAAGAGAGAGGAGGAAGAAACATCTGGCAACTTTGCACATACACACCCAGGTCTAACTTGGTACTGTCTTCCCAGTTTTGCAGGAAGTTTTGGCCGTATTAATTCCGAAGAGCAGCGAAAACTGAATGCTGATGTTTAACACCAGCCAGCAAAGAAGCTGGGTGTGTGTGTGTGTGTTGTTGCCTTTAGATTTCATGTCCAGGCTTTGGAAATTGAATCTAAACTTCCTTTTGCTCTGCAACCCATTGAAGAAGAGAACGGGAGACTAATCGCCCAGCAAGGGAAAATTCTATTAGGGAATTTTCTGCAAAACCCACCAGTTTGGGCAAATAACCTTTTTTCTCCTCTCCAGGTGTGGATTCAGCGTTGTGTGTCCCGGCTGCTGCTTTTGAGGGGTCTGCAAAGGAAAGTTGTTCAGACTTCATAGGAGAAAAAGCAACGTTGGGGATCTGGTGAGCGTGTGGCAATGTTGGGAAAGTTGGGGTGTGGATGATGGGCACAAGAGTTGCAGGTGACTATCCTTGCCTTTTCTACACGACCATCTCTGAATCTATCACAGGAGTCCTCAATGGCTTTGCCAGCTGTGCTGCACCTCTGGCGTTGTCTGAATAGAAATGGTTTAAACAGCTGCCTTGGCGAAGGATCGGCTCTTGCTTCTCTTAGCTTCTCTTAGACTGTCTCCCTTGGGAAGACAGTCCCCGTCGTGCACTGCCGGACTACAACTCCCAAAAGCTGGGGAACGTGATGGGGCAGGGCCGTTGCAGCCAACCCACTGAAGGACACCCCAGTTTCCTCATCTTTGGAAGACGGCGAAGCCAACGAGCTCTGGGGTTGCCCAAACCACAGTTTGGAAAGTCCAAATTAAAACCATGAGCTCATTTCTGGCACAGCTCAGGTGTTTCTCTTGGGGGGGGGGGCTGTTTCCTCTCCTCAGGCACCTGCCCAATTTGGGGAGGGGGGTGTCCGTTAAGAGGAAGCAAGGAGTAAGAGACAGGGGGGGGGGGAAACGGACTGTCTGCTTTAGCAATCAACCATTTTATTCTCCCAGCGAGCCAAGAGTGATGGGGAGGGGGAGAGAAGTGGCCAGATGTGCTGCAGAGGCCCGGAAGGCTACCAGATGTTCAGGGAAGCTGGAAGGGAGAAACCTTTGCCTAGGGAGAGCCCCCCCCCAACCTGGAAACTCTCCCCCTCCCCTTCCTTCCTGGAGTTGTAACCCAACTTAGTTGGAGAGAATCTGTTCAGGATAAGCAAATTAACCTCCAGACGTTCTGGCACGATCATGTGGGATGGGAATTGTAGTCCGGATAAAAACCTTGGGCTGGGTTGGTCTTCCTCCAGATTATGGAGGGAAGCAAATTCAATCAGGAATCGAAAAGACGAAGAAGAGCTGGCTTAGCAGGGGGTTGGGCTAGATGACCTCCAAGGTCCCTTAGAGCTCTAGGATTTTATACCGGATTGGGGATAATGGGCAGGGGGTGCTCCAGGCCCAAGACCCCACCTCTCTGTGGAAGGAGATGATGGAGGGAGACAGATATCCCTACCCTGCAGCCCCACCCCAGAAGAAAGGAATCAGTTCTTGATGGTAGGAAATGCAACCTAGGGGGAAAAATATTGCTTTTTAGGAACACTCCTGTGGTCATCTAGACGGACCGCTGCACTGAAGAAGTCAGGAAAAGCCCCACATGCAGGGACAGTCTACCTTAGAAGTCAGTCCTGAGTGGCCAGGTGCATTTGAAAAGAAAGTTTGGAGCCTCCATATACCCTCGTTGTCCAGAGGACAGGCCGTCCTCTTTTAGCGACCACAATTGAGACCGATAATTCGGTCATTAAGCAAAGCGGTCACTTAGCGAAACTTCCAACTTTCCTTTGCTTGACCAAGTTGAGAAGTAGCATCAGAGCCAGGATCAGTAGCCAAGGGGCTTCTCCATCCCTGGCGTAATGGTGCACAGGCGCTAAACAGGGCGCTGAGAACGCCCATTGTGTAGACACACTCGTCTTCAAGCACACCCATCAGGCTCCACACAAACACACACACAAACACACCAGTGTTGGCCTGTTCAGGCTGCCAACGTCCCTGCTGGGGCGAATTCAAACCCCATTTTAATTATTCAGCCTTCATTGGGACCGGATTCGGTGCTGGTTTTCCATATATGTTTTTTTACTTCTCTTATACGAAGTTAAAACAATGAAATATACACATATATTAATACTTTATGTACATTTTTTTAGAAAATAAAAGTGCTGCAAGGAAGAACTTTTCACACACACACACACACACGCACGCTCCAACCCCGCCCTGCCCTCCCCCCAAATATCCTGCCCACGTGATTAAAAAACAAACAAACCAGGAAATGGCTTTCCAGCCCTCGGTGGGTTTCTCCGGATGGCACCTTAATTTAAAATAATTTTTTAAAAAATGGGTTTACAGATTCTCCCTTCCTCCCCTTGGGTCACTCACCCCTCCCTATTTTGGAGAGGGGCAGATTTGCAAGTACAACATCAAAAGAATTTAAACCCCCCCCCCCTCTGGTTTTACAAATCTTTTTTTTTTTTTTTAAATTTTTCAAGGAGGCATATTTTCTCCCCTTTTCTTTTGCAAGCCACCGTTGTGGAAAAGCTCCTCTCCGATTTTGGAGCATGTGGGAAAACACCTGTACATTATTTTCATTGTTCGTGGGGACACCATGTTGGAGATGAGTTTACAAACCTCTTTGTGGACTAGCTCCTTGTGCAGGCTGAGTTTGACAAGCTGGGGCTTCCAAACTTAAGCCAGCCAAGAATCGAGGCGCAGGGTGAGCAGGATGAACCAGGCCGGCCCATGCAAAAATTCTGCCCGATTGAGGGGTGGGGTGGGGTAACTTGAGAAGAAAATTTGGGGACACCCCCCAGGTAGATATAATTTGACCTTCATCGGAGTCTCTCCACCCCCAAATGCAAGGGGAGAGACTTTAGGAAAAAAAGAGAGGTCAACATTGGGTACAAGGAAGAACACCAAGAGGGGCTGCTTGGGGGCCCAGAGGGGACCCCGAAGTTCTTTCCTCCCCGGAGGGAAGGGCTGCCAGTTCAAGTCCGTCCAAGCAACGGGAGCTGCTGTAATCTGCCCTTTTGGGAGAAAAACACACACACAAATACCAAAAGTGCTACAAAGACGGGCTGGGGGGGAGCCAGCTTGCACCCACCCCCTCCCCGTGAAGCAAGCACGGTTCTTTAACCCCATAAAAGGGGCAGGAGGTCCAGCCTGACCCGAGTTCAGATCATCCGGAGTCCTTTGAGCATCGCACTCCCGATTGGGACAGCCTGTTTGGTCTCTGGAAATGCCCACCACTCTCCAGCCGGCTGCACACAGGGACCCCCCCCCCCCCCCTTTGAAAAGGATGAGCCCCCTGAATCCTGCCCTGGGACCCCTGCCGTTCCCCCCCTCCCCTTTTGCTCCACAGTGCGAAACCCACCCGTTGAAAATTTCAAGTCTTTGCAAAATGTGAACCTTGAGTTTGGAGACCTTCGGCCACGTGGCGGAATCGAAACATGACCGTTTGCAGGTTGGCCGTGGCGGAGAGAAGGAGGAACGGGCCCCCAGGGGCCCCCATTCCCAACTGGTTGCCCGAATGGGTCTCTGCTCCCCCAGAGGATCTGTGCCCAAGCATTTCGACAGCCTCTGGAAGCAGCCTTTGGTGCCCGTTGGCAGGGCGCGAGTGAGCCAGGAGGGCATCCACGGTGGAGATTTCTTGCATAAGGAATGGGTGAGGGTGGGCTCTGCCGAGGCATCCGCCTTCGAGGCCTCACCCGTGAGGTAGGGAGGAACGGCCAGCTTTGCTACTTTGGGGGCCCTTTGGGGCCCCCGGAGGCCGAGGAAGCTTCTGGAAGCATCTCGCAGGAAGAGAGAAGGAAGCAGGTGTCCGTCCAGCCGAGCCCCACCGGTGCCACCTGCATGGGACCTTCCCTTACACAAGGCACACTCGGGTTGTTAATCCCTGCGGGTGGACGTGGCCAAAGGGGACCTTCTCAGAGGGGCCTGCTCTGGGTTCGAGAGAGAGACACACACGCACGCTTCTCCTTCCGCGAGGCTCAATAGTGGAAAGGGCCGGAGGGCTGGGTGGGTGGAGAGGAAGGCTGGAAGAGAGCCTGCGGGGTCATGCCCGGCTTGATCAGCGAGACGGACCGCCGGATGCCACCCCCGTGGCTGGGCAGCGGCCCCTGGTCGCCGCAGCTGTGCTGCCTGGCCAGGAAGATGGCATGGTGGTGGCCCTCTTGGGGCACGGAGCTCCCCGTGGAGTGCATGCGGGACAGGAGGGCTGGGGGCAGCCTCCCCGCCTGGCCCAGGCTGTGTTGCCGCATCAGCAGCCCCCCGCCGCCCCCCCCACCCACGTTCACCAGCTTCGGGGCGCCACAGAGGGAATGTCTGTGGGCGACGGAGCGCCCACCTCCTTTGTCCAGGCCCAAGGGCAGGGGAGCGTCCGGAGGGATGTCCAGCCGCCGAGGCAGCGTGGAGGTGTTGTAATAGGGGGTGCCCTCCAGGTTGGGCACCTTCGGTTGCACCCGGTTGGCAAAAGCCACGGCCGAAGGCGGGAAGGCGGCAGGCATGGAGGCCCCAGCCCCGTGGAGATGCTTGAGCAGCTCTTCCAGGGTGGTGACCTCCATGCCTTTGGGCGGCTGGGAGGGACGCACCAGCATCCGCTCCGAGTTGGAGATCTTCTTCTCATCCAGGTAGCCCCCCAGCGGGGTGTCGTAGCCGTGCAGGTGCCCAGGGACCCCTCCTGGGCCGGGAAAGGAGAAGGTGTTGGGCACCGGGGCATGGAAGGGCATCACCTTCCCCTGGGCATCCTTGGCATTGTTGAAGTTCTGGTTTTTCTCCCACTGGTTCCGGATGGCCTTCATGTTCTTGACCGGCAGCTCGGGCGTGGACTCTGGGGTGGGCAAGGCAGAGAGCTCGGGGTGCTCTCGGACACCGGGCTTGGCCGGGGCGCTGGGCAGCTCCTTCTCGCTGGGCAGCAGGGTGGTATAGAGCTGAGGGGTGGCCGTCTCCATCAGCCCGTCCTTGGCCTGGCCGCCTTCCAGCAGGGTGTTCATCTTGGCCAGGCTGCGGAGGGAGAGCGGGCGCTGGAGACCGTTCTCAGGGTCCTTGCCTGGGTGCTTGGTGCGCTGCAGGCTGTGGCTGCAATAGCAGGAGACGAGCAGGCCGGAGAGGAAGGCACCCAGGAGGAAAGCCACCAAAACGCAGCCGATCAGGAAGGTGAAGTGGACCGACTGGGCGCTGTCCTTCGCCTCCGACTCCTGCCTCACACCTAAACCCACAGCCAGCGGGGAGAGAAGAAACGAGGGTCAGGAGGGAGGCTCTTCCCCCACGAAGACCAAATGCCCCACCGGGTCTCCATCCAGCCTGAGCCGAGATCTCCAGGCCCTCCCAAGCCATGCAGGGATGCCCCCACCACCCCCGACATTCCTGGGGTGCAGCTGCTTTTCCGTGCCCGCAGGGACCCCAGGTGGGAGGATCAAACGGAGGACCAGGGATGGCAATGAAGTGGAGGTGTTAGTAGGACAGAGCAGGCTGGCTGTAAAGGCTCCCGAGATGCAGCAGGAGAAACAGGGAACTGAGATGGTGCAGGAAGAAGACCCACTAATTCTCCCCCCCTCCACACCCCCCAGGCCATTGCTGCGCCTCAAAACTTTCTCGAAGGGCCAGGATGCTCGGGAAGGCAGCCAGTGGGCTTCATCCCCAAGAAAGCAAGCCAATGTTGGCTTGCATGGTCCTTGCAAAGGTTAGACCTCCTGGGTTGCCCTGAGCACACCAAGAACCACTTCTGGATCCATCCGGAGGTGCCAAGGACCAGCACCAGGACAGGAAGGCAGAACCTTGCAATGGGTGTCTGGGTGTGTGCACAGGCGTGTTTACACACCCAGTGCAAGGTAGAGGGTTGGTCCAGCCTAAAACTTCACAAAGGGGAATGGAAACCGCTGCCTTATCAAGAGCTCCCTGTTCCCAAAACCAGGGAGAAATTCACCCCCAGAAGGATAAAAACGGGCTGCACCTTTTCAGGGAAGAGGGAACGGTGAAAAAACTCTGCTGCTGATTAAAAATACCTTACAGAGGCGGTTCTCTCCCCCCTTTAAAAGCACAACCGAGTTTAATGAGTTCGCTTCTTTTAAATTGTGTAAATGGTACAATTACATAATATGGAGATTCAATTAAAGGCAGCCAAACAGGGCAACAGAGCCCTCATTTATGCCACGCTTGTAATGACCCAGAATAATGTAATCCTGTTTCATGGGAGGGGAGGAGACTATCTTGATTTTCGCTGTTCCCCGGGTGGAAAATTAAACTGGCTGACGTCACCCTCTCCCTCTCCTCCCAGGGAAAGATCTAGCGACTGAACACAAATGTCATTCCTGCATCGCTAATTTGGTTATATCGATTTTTAGAGGGAGGAAAAGTGGAATATTTTTCTTCCTTGTTTCTTTCACCTGAACCTCTCACAGCAGTCTATGAATTGCCACCTGAACCTTTCAGGACCAAACCCAGCAACTTCCATCATTTTTATCGCTTACATTTCTTTCTCTCTGCTTTCTGAATCCCCCCAGATTAAAACAAGAGTAATGGTACAATAGATACAAAGACCCACTGCCGTATTCGCAGGACGATCAGAAAAACAGAAAGACGAAGTGATCGCATTCATACAGCACACGGAACCTGGCTAAAGTTTACCTGGTTTGTTTTATTTGTGACTTGGTATGCTGGCAAAATTCCAACCCATTTGGATGGCTAAACGGACGAACCCAGAAAACGGCACATTTAACCTGCTTGCAGGACTCACCCAGAAAATGGGTGAGTTCAGCAAGGAGGTTAAATGCATCGTGTGAACGCAGCCAGTGTGTACAAAGGGGAATGCCTAAGCTTGCACAGACAGCTCATGTGCAAGAGGGAGTGTGCCAGAGATGCTGCGTAAAAGCTTTGGCGAGAGTGGGTTTTTTTGTGTGCGCACGTGTTTTCAATTAAAAGAGGTTGAGCTGCTTTGCCTCCAAGGTGGCGTATAGCTGGTTTGCCAATGTGGAAAAGGAATTAAAAACAGAGGGAAGGGTAGTATTTGGGGAGGGGGGCTGAGACGGTGAGTGGGAGACAAGGAGGAAAACAGAGGAAGGGGCCAAGGAGACGGCCAAAAAAGCGAGCCAAAGCACCAGGAAAAGGAGAAATGTTGGGAGGGAGGAAGAATGGCTGGACCTCTTTGTGTGTAAGTGTGCAAATCTGACACCAGATTAGTGAAGCCAGACACCACCAGCCCCAGAGCCCTGCAGGCCCCTGAGTGGCTGGTTGGCATCCAGACAGATGCCTTAAGATCTCAGGGGGTGGGGCGGAAAGAGGAACTATGAACTGGAAACACCATTGGAAAAAAAGCGCTTTCTCTGTGGGTCATTTGTGCCTTTTTCAACTCACACATTTCCTCGGCTAACAAGAGCCCTGTTTTGTTTTGTTTTGTTTTGTTTTTCTTCCCCCATTTGCAACCAAGACTTGGAACCCACTCAGATTTCCAGCAAACTGCAAACATTTCCACAATCTGTCTGGAAACTTGCTTTCTGGAGGTGTTTTTGTTTTTCCAGATTTTTAGAAATGTTTTCTTTTTCCAGTTCGCTTTCTAAACTTTTGGGACACTTCCGATATAGATAGGAATCTGCCCTGTGCCTCCGTTCTCGACGGACCCGATGGGTTAAGTTTGACTTTTTAAAAATTTATGTATATAAAAAAGTTCAGGAAAAGGTTTTAGCCCTAGAAATCGGATCCTTGGAAATTAGAACTGTAGCCCCATAAATCTGGACGCCATCAAAACGCAAAGAGAAGCAATTTCGCTTTTTAAAAGTTTCAGCTGTTAAATGCATTTTCATTCAGCCAGAATTTTTTCAAAAGGCTTTGTCAAGATTCTGTGTGTGTGTGTGTGTGTTCGGGTGGATTTTTTTTGGTGGTGGTGAGGAAGAGATAATTTTCCATTCTCAATTTTGTTTGGCAGTGGCTTTTCTCTTGCGCTCCAGACCAGAAAAAAAATTAGTAGCTTGCAAAGTTTGGTGCCAACTCTGCAGACGTTTTATCAATTGCTGAATGTTTTATCGCCTCCTTTGCGAGGTAATAAAAGGGCTTTAAAAAAAAAAACATCTCAGAGTTTTGTGGGGAGGTGAGAGAGCTGGAGATCAGGAAGGAAAAAAAAAAAAGAAATCCACCAGTTTTATCTTGCTTGCCACAGCTTCCCCTGGTTTCTAGACAAAGCAACATCTGGGGCATTTTATTTTTTTCCCCCCAAGCGCGTCTAAAGCAGCAAATTTCCACTGCACAAACTGTGCACAAAGGCTCAGTTTGGGGAGAATGAGGCTGCAAATTTTTTGGTCAACGCAAAACACCTACAACCCCCAACCACCCTCGAGATGTGTCGGGTCCTATTCCGAGAACATGCCCATCCTAAACAGCGGAGGAGGGTGGAAACGATAACCCCAAAGAGGCAGGGAAAGTTGGCCATCTGCCCACTACCAACCCAAACCTCCAAGCTCCGTGGCTGGCAAGGGAAATCTTGCAAAGCAACACAGGAAGACTCTGGCTGGAGCAAAATAAGGACCACGCTGAAGTCACCACAACGGGAAGCGAATGCAGACGATAAGCAATCACAACAGGAACCCACAATGTTGGCTGATTTGCAGGAGAAAAATTCAGCCCCTAAAATTTGAATATCCAGGCTTTCTGGTGAGGACAGCAAGAAACCCCATTCCACCTAACAATGGCTTTGGATTACAGCCCCCATGATTCTTAGCCTAGCCAGCAGTGGAGGGTGGGGTCTGTAGTCCCAACAAGAGAGAAAAAGACCTGGGTGGTGTTTGGCTGTGCAGGTTTTCTCCACTCAGCAGTGTGTGAAATAGCGCCAGGCTGGGTCCTTCCTTTGCAGGCAGAGGCATCACAATCCCTCCCCACTGTCCCCTGTGCTTTCAGAGAGGTCAGAGGGCACCTCTGGGAGACACCGCCCCCCCATGGCACATGCAGTGCGCAGATCCAACGGTGCACAGCCTTCGCTCGCTCACATGCCCCAGTGTTCCAGGTTGTGGGTTAGATATTCCCGCCTGCTTCAAGTTAGTGTACTCGTGCGGGCAAGCATTATTTGGGGTGGGGGGAAGAGGAGCACCTCCTTACCCTGCGTGCTCACAGCCACATGGAGGGTAAAACGGGGGTCCCTCACACCAGGGGCTGGGTGGGCGCCAGGAGCCAAGCTAGCGGAGGGAGAGCCCGAGGCTGCCTGGGAGAAGAGCCCGGAAGACGCCGGGGTGGTCTGAGCATCTCCTGCGTCAGCAGTGACAAACACACCATCAGGATTGAGCCTGTCATGCCCCCACGCCACGCAAAGAGCCGGTTGCACAGACAGCTGCCTGCAACCTCAACCACAACCCTGCAGGGTAGGCTCTGACGTTTTGTAGACCAAAAGCAGGGGTCTCCCACCTTGGCCATTTTAAGACTTGAGGACTTCAACTCCCAGAATTCCTCAGCCAGCTTTGCTGGCTGAGGAATTCTGGGAGTTGAAGTCCCCAAGTCTTAAAGTGGCCAAAGTGGGAGACCCCTGACCTGAGGGATTTGAACTCTGCTCCATCCCAGCATACTTGTGAGAAGGGCTCCGGGACATTTCTAAATAAAGGGGTCAATGAAGCCCCACTTGGCTGAAACACAAACCCAGATTTTTTGTGCCGAGATGGGCACGGCCTGAATGATGCCATCCAGGAGCCACAGGCTGAACTAGGGGCTTGTTCTGTGTTCGAAGCCTCCCCTAACCCTGGCTTCTCTCTTGATCTTTGTAACTGCCAGCCCATGGGTAACCCGCCCCCCCCCACCCAGGACCCCTTCTGGGCAGCAACGTTGGCATCTCTTTGCAGGGTGCAGAGAACAAGCAAGGGAGGTTTGCAAGCATTGGTGAGGGGGACTCAGGTTGGGCCCAAAGATCCCAACCGCCTCATGCAGGAGGAAAATGCAAAGAGCATTTTGGGGTGCTAAGAAATACCCTCCTCTGCCTTCCTTCCCCCTAAGATGCCCCCCCTCAGCCTCTTCCTTTAGCACTCTAATGCTACCCTCCCCCACCCTTCTCAGTCTCTCTCTCTCCTCCCCCCCCCCAATTCAATCAAGGGAATTTACTCCCCTGCTGTGCAATTAATGGACTTGCTTAGGGATTTAATTGCCTTCCTTCCAAGGGATTAACCTCACAGTTGCCCAGTTGGGAGGAAGCTGGAGGGGAGGGAGAGGGGGAGAAGAGACCCCCGGCTGGGGGAGTATGGGGAGTGGGCTGGCCCCCTTTTCTCCCCAGCAAAGCAAGGGGATGGGGGCACTGATCATTCACCAAAGACAGAAAGCAAGAAATTGTGTGCCTGGTTTGTGGTCCCTTGGCATCCTCACCATGCCAGCAATGGCCCCCGTCTTCTTTGCAGAGGCTGCCCCCCTCCCCAAGAACCTCCAGAGACCCCCCACCCCCACCCCAAATATTTACAGGCCGCCCATCCTCTTTGGCCCTGGGCTCCCTGGAGCTGCCCATCCTGCCCAAACAGACGAGAGACGTGTTTCGCATGGGGCACCCAAAGACCTTCTTGACTTCGTGAGATTTGTGGGGGGGGGGCTCCCCCTCTTTCCCAGAAGGGAATCTCCCCCACCTTGGCAATTTGGGGAAGTGGAACCAAGCTTGCAGGCTGGGAGAAACTTTATCTGCATGTCTGAAATAGCCATGAATGCCAGTTGATGTCTGCCCGTCCATCACAATCTAAAATGCACCATTTAGGACAATGACTGTCAAACTTGGGCACTTTAAAGAGGGGTGGACTTCAAAGCTGGCTTGGGAATTCTGGGAATTGAAGTCCACTCCTCTTTAAAGTGCCCAAGTTTGATTGACACGGGTTTAGGAATGGGGAGATGCGGCTGAAAAGCAGGAAGACATGATGGAAGGAAGGAAGGAAGATGAATGATGGAAAAGCAGGTCTGGGAAGGAAGACAGGGGGTTACTGACCATAGGCAGAGTTGCTGAGGCTGTCGTGTTCCCCCGTAGAGGTCACACCATCTGGAATGGAAAGGGGACAAGTCAGGGGTTGAAGCCCAAAAATACCTGGCTCAACCAATGGGACACACACCTCACCAGCAAAGAACAGAAGCAGCCACAAGCCTCAAGCCCCAACATGTTGATTTCGAGATTCCAGGCAGAATAAGGAATGGGAACAGTTGTTTCATTTCAGCCTTTTTTGAGCCCCCCCAAAAGCGATTTTTCCAGCACGGATTCAGATAACAGATCATCAGAGTTGGGAGGGACCTTGTGGGTCATCTAGTCCAGCCCACCGCCCAAGGGGAGACCCCACACCATTTCTGACAAATGGCAGTCCAATTTCTTGTTGAAAGTTTCAAGTGATGAAGCTCCCACCACTTCCGAGGGCAACTTTTGTTCCAGGGGTTGATGGTTCTTCAAAGGGAATTCAAATTCACATTCAAAGGGAATAATAAGGTGGCTGTCGGTTTGCAAGTGGGCCTGGCCCATGGATGGGCACGACACAGGCGGATTTTACGGGGGGGGGGGGGGGGTCTTGAGCCAGTTTCTACTTCTCTGAAAATCACCCACCTTGACAATTGGCCGAGGGCTTGGCAGAGTTTTCCAGCTCTTGTTCAAACCCGCTTCTGCAGGGAAGCGAGAGAAGAGATGCCTCGTTAAATTAATTAGCGGCTGCTGATTAGTCAATTGGGCAACATCCAGAAGGAGGGGAGGAAAGCAGCATTCACACAAAGGGCCCAGGACTGACTCCCTTTCTTGGCTCGCTTGGGTTCAGGATTGGCAAATAGGAAGAAGATTGGACCAAGATGGGGTGATGGAGGTTGTGGGAAGGATGGTGCTAAGAGAGAGAGAGAGAGAGAGACAAGAGGTGGATGCTAAAATTCTAACCTCTCTGATTTTTTAAAAAATCAACATTTTTTTTTTAATCTAAGCTGTTCGAAAAGCATGTTTCTAGTCCTCATGGCTGGAAAGGAAGACAAACGCAAGAAGCCTCCAACCCAAATTCACAGTTTTTGCTTTCTAAATTCCAGGCAGAATAAGGAACGGGAGCAGTTGTTTCATTTCAATTTTTAAAACAAAAATAAAATAAAATAAAAACTAGTTCTTTTTCCAGCACGGATTCAAAGGGAATAAATAAAAGTGGGAGAGGCAACGCTTAAAAGTAATACAATAAGGCCTTTGGATGACCTGATTTCGTTGCCGAAGTTTGCACAAGTCCCGGAGGGCAGCCAAACACAGTAGGGATCTCGGGAAGCCAGGCAGCTCCTGCAAGGGGAGAGAAAGGGAGGGAGGAGGGGGAAAGTTTGCACGCATGTCCCCCCCTTAGAACGGGCGGGTGGGTGGGAGAAATCTGCTCCACAGGGTTGTTGTGTTTCTCGAAGGAGAAAGCACAGCTGGAAGGAGGGAGAGAAAGATAGCTGGGATCCCAGCTATCGAGCACAAAAGAGCCCCCAGAGAGAGGGGCAGTCTATCCTGGTTCTTTCTTCAAACTCCAAAGCCGAGAAACGGTCCCATGGATCCCTCCCCTGGACTACAGTTCCACCCTCTCCTCAGACACCTTTCTCAGGTTCCCACTCGCAGTATAAGGTGAGATGCCGGGCCCCTCGACTCTCTTACCTGCGACAGGTGCTGTGGGACCCACAGCGGCTGAGGGGCATCCGGACCATGCAGCCGGAGAAGGCCACGTAGAGGGCGTGGTTTGCTTTGTCCAGCTGGAGCCCCAGGACCTGTCGGTCCTCACGCTTCACGCTACACCTGGGCAGGTAAGGGAGAGAAGGGCAGGGGTGAATTATCTTGTTCTTGGCAAACTCTGTGTGTGTGTGTGTGTGTGTGTATGTACGTGGATGTGTATCTACCTATCTACCTGCCTATCTAACCTGCCTGACTGCCTACCTACTTATCTTTCTAATTATCATCTCATCTATCTATCTATCTACATCTCTTTTTAGCCAATCTATCAGTTCTCTCTCTGTAGACTTTGTCTTTATATTCACTATTATTTCTCTTTCTAAAGTTTTTCTTCTATCTATCTATCTATCTATCTATCTATCTATCTATCTATCTATCCATCCATCCATCCATCCATCCATCCATCCATCCATCCATCCATCCATCCACCCACCCATATGTTCTGTGTTCTGGGGTGTCTTAGGAAACAGGAAGAGAGAGAGAGAGAAACGCCAGGGAAGGAAGCAGCCTTTGACAAGAGGTGAATTTTTAAAAAAGCAGAATGGGGTTGAAAATGAGCAGAATTCCACCAGAGGCCTGCAAAAGTCACAGGGGTGTGTGTGTGTGTGTGTGTGTGTGTGTGTGTGTGTGTGTGTCTGAAGCCGGAGGTTCTGCACCAGTTTCCAGCTGTCCTTTCTCAACGGCCGGCCAGGAGGGGCCACTGAACCAGGAGCCAGCGGTGGGCCCTCCGGGGGCTCCTACCGGGAGGGCTGGTAGACGGAAACCTCTTCCAGGAGGAGCGTCTGCACCGTGTGGTTGCCGGTGAGTCGGGAGAGCACCTTCAGCACTGCTCCCTCTTCCGAGCCTAGGAACAGGACGGTGTTGTTCCGGAAAGGGCCGGCGGAGGTGTCCACGGCCAGCCGGGTCAGCCGGTACCTGCGAGGGAAGGGAGGACACGGCAAGGTAAGCAGGGCCACAGTAACCGAGGTGCTTGGGAAGGAAGGCTGCCGAAGGGACCCGCTCCTACCGGCTGGAGGTCTTGGTGAACCAGGGCTGCTCGGCCACGGAGGCCACGGCGTCGTCCAGGAGAGGGTGGGACTTGATGAAGCTCAACGTGGCATCAGGAAAATCGTTGGAGGCCCGGTACCCCGAGGCTTGGCCCACCCCAGCGCAGCTGCCAGGTCTGCAGAGGGAGAGACCCCCCCTCAAATAAACAACAGGAGGCAGGAGAGAGAAATGGTGGAGCCCAGCAGGGAGATTTCCTGCTGGCTTTGGAACGCAGCCTTGAGGCGCTGAGGACTAGAGGTTTTGCTCTGGTCATGGAGAAGCGGCTGATGATCCTCGGTTTGCCCTGCAGCATCGGTGGCTCCATTTCCCCAACTCACTGTGGCCAGGACTGTACCCCCTCCTCCCCAATCTGTCCTCTGCATTTTTTCAAACTTGGCCTCCAGGCTTTCTGAAAAGCTTCTTTTCACAAGGCAGTAACTCAGGGGTCTCCATGTCTCTTAGGGGCTAGAAACTTGATTGGATAATTTAGTTTGGAGAGATGAGAGGGGAGGGAGGAAGCGCACAGTTGGTTCTAAAGAGGTTGGAGGGGAAGTGGAGAGGGGCAAAAGGAAGGAAGGACAGAGGGAAGGAGGAAGGAAGGAAGGGAGGGAGGGAGGGAGGGAGGGAGGGAGGGAGGAAGGAAGGAAGGAAGGAAGGAAGGAAGGAAGGAAGGAAGGAAGGAAGGAAGGAAGGAAGGAAGGTAGGAAAAAATACCTGGGGGTCGGGACTTTCTCCTCGGAGATGGGGGTCCAGCCGGCATCCACGTTTTTCTGTTCTTTGAACCGCCCATCGAAGACCCTCCCCACTTCGTCCATGTCGAAGGCGCAGACGGCTGAGCCGGTGATGCTGGGTGAAAAGGGAGCCCCAAAACAGCCTCAGAATCCCGCCAATCTCCCTCTCCGCAGGACCTGCACCCGGCTCTCGCCCGGCCAAGCGTCCAGACCCAGACAGGGATTGTGGCCCGCTGAGCTCACCTGTTGGACTGGGTGGTGAAGACGGCGAAGACGGATGGGCGGCCGTTGACCAGGATGACGTCGGTGACGGCCTGGAGGACATCGAAGTAGAAGAAGGCGTCTCCGGGGACCGAGCAGTTGAGCCGGGCCTTCAGGAAGGAGGTCCAGTACTTCTCCAGCACCCGAGGGGAGCCCCCCATGTCGTTCTTGCAGACCCTCCCCACGCGGGAAAAGATCACCTGGGAGGAAGAGAGGCAGAGGTGAGACCCCCTGAACCCCCTTCCCTGTGCAGGCTAGCAGAGAACGAAGTGTGCAAAGCAGAGCCTCCGTGTACAGGAGCAGCATGCTTTGAGTCCCTGCCCAGCGCGAAGAGAGGCTTCATCAAGGCACGAAGAAGAGAGGGGCAAGCCCAGGTGGAGCCTCCACAGACAGAGGCAGTCTCTCTTGATGACAGATGCAGGGAACGTCTTGCAGAGCCAATTCGAATCCAGAAGCGACTCGAATCCAGTTCACCGGCTGTCTTTTCACAATCCGGAAGAAGAAGCGGAGAGAGGGGATTCCCACCCCACAGTTCTTCTCCAGGCCCTTCCTGACATGGGGCGACGTGGACACTCACCCGTCCCAGCGTGGTATATTCCACGGAGATCTCACGGAAGAAGAAATAGACGTACTCCTGGTATTCCAGAGCATGGATGAAATGAGGCTCTGTGGGGAGAAAGCGGTGCTGAGAAACTGGGGGGGCAAGGATGAGCATTTCTGAAGGGGTGGGGGGGAGGACCCGACAGTCTCTGAGCATGTGCAGAGAGCCAGAGAGGGTGAAGACAGCTTAGGGGGGCGTCCGAGGCTTCCTCACCTCGTAGCCACTTGGAGTCGTATTTGACTGTCCGCAGCACGGGGTTGCGCTCCCCCAGGCTCCGATAGATCACCGCATCGCTGGCTTGGAAGTCAGCTACGGTGGCAGAATAAAGGTTCCCGTCTGGAAAGGGGGCGACAAGGGGAGGAAATTTGGGGGGCTGGCCAATCAGGGGATGTCTGGGGGTGTCCAGGCTTCCAGGAGCCGCTTCCTTATCAGCAGGGGAAGAGAAGCCGGCGTCCTTTGCTGTCAAATCCTTCGTTGTTCCGGTTCTCCATTTTTCCAGCCTCTTTTCCAAGCACCACCACCTTGAATTGGGCTAAATCTCCTTGTTCATTGATCGCCCCCTAATTAACTCTATATCTAAATTATTTCGGTGGCTGCCCAGCTCAGCCCAGGGATGCTGCCTCCCAAGCAGGGAAAAGAGTTGGGGTTGAGTCGAAGTTTAGAGGGCTTGGAGAAGGCAGAAAAGTGGATTTAGTCTGTGAAACAGCCCTGGGGGTGGGGTGGGGGGGCTACAGACAGGGGGGTCTTTTAGGGGCAAACCTACCCACAAAGATGGCCACGTTGGTCTGCTTGGTATCAAAGGGGCATCGCGCCTGGCCATTCAGCTCCTCGCCTTCCTGTTGAAAGTCGCTGATCTAGCGGCCAAGGGGATGGGCGGGGTCAATCAAAGCCCCTCCTCCAGGGGAAGAAGCCCCGCCTCTAAAGCCCCCCCCCCCAAGCCTCCCCCCTCCCCAGAGCCTTGATGGAGACCCAAAGCTCCTTCCTAGCCAATGGGCCGGATGGAGAGTCCCCCCCCAAAAGCCTCGCTTGCTTCTACCTTGTATGTCCGGCACACTGGGTGGAAAGCGTTGGTGCCGCAGGCCAGGAGGCTCCGGTCGGTCTTGGGCACCAAAACTTTGATGTAGTTGTAACATTCATCCTGGGGGTTGGGAGAGGAAGGTCAGCCCCAATGCCCAGCAGGGGAGGGCAAGGGGGGGAGGTGGTGCCCACCGAATGGGCCGTTCTTACCTGAAGCTTCCCGCGGACGGCACAGTTCTCCACGTCCTGCGTCTTCCAGGTGAGATGCTGAGAAGGAAAGGCAGGAACGTCAGAAGGAGGCAGGGAAACCCGGGTCAGGAGAGAAACAGGGATGCCTTTGGGAAATTTAATGCAAATTGCCCCATAAACGATCCCAGCAGCCCCCAATACAGGAACTGGCAGCAGTTAGTTCAGTGAACTTTCGAAGTGACAACTTATGACCATTTTTCACACTTCCAGCCATTGCAGCAACCCCAGGGTCCCGTGGCCACTGACTCGTATTTATGACGGTTGCAGGGGTCAAGGGAATCCCCTTTTGCAAAGCCAATGGGGAAGCCAGCTTCATTTAACAACGGTGTGACTGATTTTACAACTGCAGTGATTCACTTAAAGACTGGGGCAAGAATGGTCGTAACATGGGCAAAACTCACTGAACACCTGTCTCGCTTAGTAACAGAAATATTGGGCTGTATCATGGTCATAAATCAAGGACTATTGGTAATGGCATTTTGCAGTCTGGCAGCCTAACCAAAAGCCTCAATTTGGCTAATTTTGGAAATGACCTGGAATCCACCCTCGGCTGTCTTCTAAGACAAGCCAAACTAGGTTTAAATCAGCTGGCTTCCACCTGACATTCCCCTGGGAGGATGGATTGCAAGTTTGCAATCAATGGAGCTGGGATGGGGGTGGAGGAGGAAGATGGTACTTGTAGTCCAGCAAGAGGCAGACATTGACCATCAATGCCCAGGTTTCTGTATATGTAGGCCTGGAAATTGTGCGCACAAAAAGTAAAGAGAAAGAGGAAAAAAGGACAAAGGGAGGAAGGAATGTGGGAAAAAATATCCAAAAACTTGATATTGGGGCAGGAACAAAGGAAAATGGAACTCAGAAAAGAAAAACAGCCCCTCTAACAAGCCATTTTTTTTCCTTTGGATGTTGAAACAAACTTTCTCGCTGGAAGTCAAACAATAACAACAAAAAAGAACAATATAAAACTTTCTGGAAAACTTTCACAGGCTGGGAGAAAGTGAAAACAGGGTGACCCTCCTCTCCAAAGGCTGAGCACCAGCAAGGACATCCAGCTCACCCTCTTGGGAGAGAAACTGCTTGCGGTCTCTCCAAGGTCAAAAGCAAAGATGTGGTCCCTAAAATCCAGAAAGGGACAGGAGAGAAAGAGGGAAGGAAGAGAAAGAGAGAAACAAGCCTTAGATTATCATATAAAAAGGTCCAGAGTTGGAAAACAGTTTTGTTATATGTTTTGGAGCTGAGAAGAGCCCCTTTAGCCCCAATTTTAAATCTCTGCTTCCAAATTTGGTGGGAAAGGAGAAGAAAAATAGAGATTCTGGATGCTAATTTCCATTTTCTCAAGCTCTGCCTGAACCGTTAGCGTTTTAGCCCATCTCGGGCAGGGAATTGGTGTGTCTCCTGAAATTTTCAATCGTGCCTGAATTTATGGACTCGCTGCCCACAAATTCACCTTTTGGCACGGCTTCCTGCCCCAGAAAGAGGGTGCCACAGCCACCCCTCCCTTGCCAGCCTTTTCTCCTTGAATAAAGGGGTTATTCTTTGAAAAGGAAGCTTCCCTCCACCCTCTTTTCTCCTTCTCCACTGTACATGGCGCATGTCTCTGGCATTGGGAGAGAAAATATAGCAACCAACTCTGGAAGTTGGAGGTGGCTCCCCTCTCTGCAAAACTGCTCCCAATGTCTCACTTTAATGGGACCTGAGCTGTGGGGAGGGAAGATTTGGGATGGGCATGGCGAGACCCCCCTCCCTCGCTTACCGGGCAGCCACGAAGAGAGTCTGGTTAATTTGCAACATGCTTTGGAAGTCCAGGCCCAAAGCAGCGTGGGAGTCATTCTCTCCCCCCAAGCCACGGAAGGAGGGATACAGGTGGGTCCCTGGTGGGGAGAAAACATGATGAAGAGCATCTGATGGGGTATGGCCTCCTGCCTTGGGCGGGGGGGGGGAGGGAATGGAAGATCTCTAAGGCCCCCTCCAGCCCAAGATTCTATCAAAAAGGAGGAAAGGGTTGTGCATAAGCAGGTTTTGGGTTTACAGTGGGGGGTGGGGGTGAGGGAGGGAAGCCAAACCTGTGATTTTTCTCATGCAAATCCTTTATCCAGGGTCACTCGAGGGAGAGCGGGGTGGGGCAAGAGGCCCCCAAAGGCCGGCCTGGGGTTTTCAAGGGAGGGGATTGCCTCACCTGCCTCGCTGACCACGTGGAAGGGAGCCAGGTCTTTGGGGAAGGAAGACGCCGATGCCAGGAAGAGAAACAGAGCAGGCAGGGGAGAGGTCAGGACCATCCTTTCCAGGGGGGCAGAGAGGATCCGGGGCGGCCGGAGGGAGCCTAGGAGTCCGGCATGCTCCCGCCCTGCAAGAGGAGGGTGGCATCTCATCATCCCCTCATCCAGGGGGCAGAAAAAGAAAAGACACGGGGCCTTCTCAGTGGTGGCTCCCCAAAAGGGCATTTTATTCACTCCAGAACTGCTCAGTGGAATCCCCAATGTCTGCAACTCCCACCTGAAGCAGCAGCCAGCCTCCTCCCGCCCAGATACTCCAGAACCCTTGGACTACAGCTCCCATCCTCCACAATCAACCTGGCCAGATGGCTTGCTCCAGGCTTTGCAGAAAAGCAGCTGTTTCCACCTGCTCTCTGGACAAAGCCGGGATGAACTGAAGGCCAATTTAATGCTCCGTCCGGTCCCAGCCTTCCAGCCCCCTTCCCTCGCATCTGCCTCCCTCTTTTCCCCTCCAGGAAACTCTCCTTGAGGTCTCCGTCCCCTCCAGCCCCCTTCCCCGTTTTACTGAAGAAACACAGCTTGGTGTCCAAAACTAACTGGCTACAATAAAGAGCTTTACCAGGAAAACCTCTGAGCTTTCCCAAGGGGAATTTCCTCCCCACAAGGATTCCTCTCCCCCCCCAGGTCATTACCAGCCTCCCTTCTCGGGGGGGGGGTGTTTGTGAGCAGGGGAGGGCAGAGGCACGTGGCCAACGTCATAAAGGAGGAAGCGCAGGGCACTCTTGACGTGTGCAGTCTCCTTTGGGCACCAGCGGGCAAGAGAGACCCAGGTTGGGGTGCCAGGGGAATTCCGGGGAGGGGGGGCAGAGCAGCCCCTTCCACAGCAAAATATCTGCCCCTCCCCCAACTGGATGGAAGTGGCTGGATTTGGGCAGAGCTCAACCTGTCCCTGGTCTTGGGAGGGGATTAACAACCGTGCAACTAACTTACCAACTGCAGAGATTCACTTAACTTAATTTAACGACCCCCAACCTACCCCCCCTCCTCAAGATAGCGGAGATCCAGGCCAGAAGAGAGGCGTGAAAGACAAGACGTGCCTCCCTCGCAGGGCTGTTGTGAAGCCAAGGAGGCCCGTTTGCTAACGGGGTGGGCAGGGGCAGCATCCGATGCCGGGAAGGAAGTAAAACAGGATTTGTCGTATCCTGGACGAGGCCTGGGAGGGCAGGCAATGCCAGGCGCTATAAATAGTGGGAAAGGGGACACCCACTTTGGCCACCGGTGGCCACCATGGGGGGGGGGGTGATATTTATGGAGGCAACACTCATGCTGTGCAGGAAAGGGCAGGTCGCGCTGCCAAGAGGTTTCCCGAAAGAAAAGGGCAAACCGATTCCCAACCCCAGAGAAGAGATAAGGCTGATTTTTCAAGCACGAACAAAACCCAGACAGCTTTCTAGTCCTCAGGACAGAGCGCCTTTCAAGCTAGCAAGTCATCTCTCCCAGCCACATTCGCCTGCACGCACACAGACAGACAGAAAGTGCAGAGTGGCAGGTTTGTGCAAAGAAGCGGTTTCGCCAGGCCCAAGTGCCAGGCTGCCTTCCCCGCCATCGGCTTTTCCGCATGTCACCGGCACATCGGCGTGGGTAGATTTGCATTTTGACATATCCTGCTCTCTTTTCCAGACTCTCCTCTTCCCCAAGTGAGCCACAAGGTGAGAACAAATCCAGGCCTGGATTTGTTTACACTTCTGAAGCTGAACTTTCCAGCGGGTGTATAATTAGAAGCAAGAACTCGGCGGGGGAATTGCTTTCATAATAATTCCATATTTATATTTTTATCTCATCTGCAGAAGCTGCGGAAAAGGACTGGTGGGGGGGGAAAGGGGTTGGCTCCATCCGCCTGGAGTGTCCCCCCACCCCCCCAGTTGCGAGAAATGGGCCCAAGAGGCAGGAAGACAGAGAATTGGGATCTTGGCGATGGGACTGCAAGGAGGGCAGGGCTCAGGGGGTCCCTCTCCAGGTGTGTCTTTCAACCTTGGCACCTTTCAGGTAGGTGGACTTCAACTCCCAGAATTCCATGGCTGCTGGTTAGAGTATCCCAGGAATTGAAGCCCACCCCTCTTAAAGCATGCTGGCTGAGGAATTCAGGGGGTTGAAGAGCTTGCTCTGTGCCCCCATCTCAAAGCCCACCCCAATGGGGACGAGGCCGTTTTTAGAAAACGGGGCATAAAATCGACCCAGCTTTTCGAAAGGGCCCAGGGGGGGAAATGCCTGCCAGGGGCAGGGGGCAGTTTGCAGCAGACCAGGAGTGGGAGGGGGGCAGACCTGGAGGGTCCTGGACCAGCTTTTCTTTCTGGGAAAGTTGGCAGAAAGGTGGGGGGGCAGGTGTGGTTACCCCCCCCCCCCAGCCATTCTGGTGCTTTTCTTCTGTTCTTTTAAAAACTCCAGTCAGACTTTTTCTAATTGGGGGGGGGGAATTCTGTGTCAGATCCGGAAAGTGTGCAAAAGGGAGGGAGGAGGGACCACCGTGTCAGCACTTCCCTGAGCCATCTGTCAGGCACAACTTTGTCACTATAAATACAACTCAAACGCCGCCGTTGTTGCTGCCACCGAGGGTTCTCAGCCTGGCATCTCAGCGCCAACCCACAGCCGAGTGGCTGCTGTGCCTCACCAGACACTGCCGGGGAGGGGGAGATTTTGAGAGAGATCTGTCCGATGGCCACACCCCCTGGCATCGGAGCCCCAGGTCTGCCCACCCTGAGCTGCCAGGCCTGCAGCAGGCAAGACGCCCGCCTCCAAGATGCTAGTCCTCATGGCAACCAGTTTGTGCGAGGTTCGAATCTGGCCTCTTTTTCTCCCGAGATGGAAATAGCTGAATCGTGTGAAAACACACACAGACCCAGAGCAAGGAAGTCTTTCTTTCTTTCTTTCTTTCTTTCTTTCTTTCTTTCTTTCTTTCTTTCTTTCTTTCTTTCTTTCTTTCTTTCTTTCTTTCTTTCTTTCTTTCCTTCCTTCTTTCCTTCCTTCCTTCCATGTTGCCGTGAAATGATCTTCCCAGCACCTTAATGCAGTGGGAGTTTGCAAAAAAAAAAATCAGTTTGGTGATGGCTGCTGGCTGTGGAATTCTGGGAGCTGTAGTTTTTACCCATCGTAAAGTGCCTGGGGGATTTTGGGAGTTGTAGTCCGCCATCTGAAACTTTCCAGATTGAGGAAGATCCCTTCCAGGAAACCCATCCACACCTGAATGGCAGCCTCAGGGTGGCACCCCTGGTCCTACGAGAAGTTTGGCAGGAGAATAATTGCACCACGGGGGTGACATTTTTTCAGGGGGTTACCCACCCCTCTTTGCGAGGAAACCTCCAAGAGGAAAACAATTCGGAAGAAGAACAGATTAAAAACACTCCAAGCACCTCGGTCAGTCCCAGAAATGCCTTTTTTTTTTTTTAAACGTCTCCCAAGTTGCAAATCTGGGGTGCCCCAAAGTGAGCCAACCTTGGCTGAAGAGGAAAGGGTTGCCGAAGATTCAAAGCCCCCCAAACTCAGCACTTATAGAGGGGTGGGGGAGGGGAGAAAGAATGGGAGGCTCCTTTATTTATTTATTTTTGGCCTTCAGACAGACTTTGCCTGGACATGGAGGTTCCATTCTGAGCACCAAAGTCATTAGCTTGGGAGTTCTGCAGCCATTTCCATTGCATCCCATTTTTTTAAAAAAAGATGAATCATGTTTAGCCCAGACCCATTGAAATGATTCCAGGGTGGGGTGGGGGGAGAGAAGAAGAGAAAACTGGGGGGGGCTTGGGGGGGGGGTTTCTGGCTGTTCCCCCCAAAGGACAAGCAGAGAAGAGGCCAACACACACACACACACACACACCCCTGTGTGCCCACAGGCAGCCCCCCCTCCGCCTAGCCAAATCCAGGTATCAAAATCTCATTACTGAAGACTTATAGACTCCTGGCTGCTAAAGCCGCCCCCCCTTTTCTTCCATTGCCAAAGAGGAAGGGTGCCCCACAGAAAACTCCCCCCTCCTGCCCCACAAATGGAGATGTTGCAGTGGGGGGGGACCCACATATTTCTGGTGCCTGATGCTGGGTGCTTGGGACCTGAGTAGCCTTCTAGTCCTCATGAAGGAAAAGGAAAGCTTCCCCAGATGGACACCTTGCAAAATAATTGGGTTCTTTCTTTCTTTCTTTCTTTCTTTCTTTCTTTCTTTCTTTCTTTCTTTCTTTCTTTCTTTCTTTCTTTCTTTCTTTCTTTCTTTCTCCCGCTCTCTGTTTAGAAAGGCCTAAATAAATAGAGGTCAGCTTGAATTAGAGGGGGGCTTGTTTGCTTCAAAATCAGTCTGACTTATTTAGCTAATGGAAGAAATAATCAACAGATAAATCTGCCTTTTGGGCTCAGATGTTCTATTTGGGGCAAAGCACCCCAGGATAACGCACTGCTGATTTTTGGAGTGAACAGCTTAGCCAAAGAAAATACCCCTGCAAGTTTCTAGTCCTCAGGGTTTGGCCAGACCTGGGCAGGGGGGCTTTGCCAGGGAGCCTCCCTCCGCTTCATTTCTCAGTCATTCAATCAAGGACCTCCGGCGTAATCTCCCACTTTCGCATCGGGCTCCCAGCCGACCAGAACAACAGAAATGGAGGTAATTTTTCTCTCGAAGCAGCTTCCCAACTCTGACAGGGAGCAGAATGGCTGCCTGGTAAGAAGATATGACGGTGTGTGGAAACGTATCAGGCCTTCTGCCAGGGCTTGGCGGGGCGGTTGGTGAGGGGCGAGGGGGGGCGGAAACAGGGGACCCTTCCTTTTTATTTTAAATATATGCCATCCTGCAAAGCACTGCATCCCGCTGAGGTGCCCCCTGCCTCCCTCCCTCTTCTTTGGCGTCCTTCCCATCCTCAGGAACGAACTGCTGCTACCGGAAGCGACAACTGGCAGGAGAGGAGGGGGCTGGAATACAGATGCAGCTCTGCCTGGCCCAGCAGAAATGCTTTATTGCTTCCTGGGTGGGGGAGGGTCTTTGTCCCACCAGCCAGCCACCTCCACCCACCCTCCAGCCTTGGCTACATGCCAGCCCACTGGAGGTGGGTTTTGGGGTGCCTTGGCGCAGGCTAACCAAGCCAAGAAGGAGCAAATTGATGGTTGAGGGGGGCCTTTGGCCTGGTTTCTGGGAAGCTGCACCTGCTGTCACTTTAAAAGATGCCAAAAAAGGAGAATGTTTGTAGCTTGGGCTTGAAAGGAGGGGTCTTTGGTGGTCTCTGAGTTTGATGGATGTTTTGCAGATGTTTCACGACCCAACCAGGTGGCATCATCAATGCAAGAAGGGAGGAGGAGGAAGAGGAGGAGGAGGAGGAGGAGGAGGAGGAGGAGGAGGAGGAGGAGGGCTCCTTGATGGTCTCTGAGCTTGGTTGCTTTCTTGCAGACGTTTCATGACCCAAGTCGGTGCCATCATCAGTGCTAGTGGGGTTTGCTGCAAATGCTCCTTCTAGCATTGACGATGTTACCTAGTTGGGTCATGAAATTTAAAAGACGCTCTTGGGAGGCTGAACAAACAACCAGGCACAGGATATGTTTTTCTGTCTTTCACAAAAATAAAAACAAATTAATTTTTATCAATGAAAATAGTCTGTAAATAAATGAAACTTGCAACAAAGAGTCAAAGCAATACAGAGGTTGATATTTAGGAGAAATTAAAACCCTAAAACGATTGGTGGGCTTGCTGGTCATCTTCGATTCGAACACAGCACTTGGCAGGTTTTCTATCTGCCCCTCCCCCTCCCCCCAGTAAAGTGCATTGTATTTTATCCTTCTCTGGTCTCTGCAACAGCAGCCCTGAAAGGGAGGCCAGCGAGGGAATCGCTGGGTCCTTAGGCCAGGGCATCTCTTTAAAGCTCGGGCATCAGCGTTGGCATAAGAGCTGGACTCAAACGGTCAGAAAAGAGAAGCTGACCGTATTGGATCAGACGTAGCCAGAGGTTATCTAAGGTCCTCCTTTACCTGCTGCCTCTCGCAGCCAAAAATATCTGGATCAGTTGGGTGTCAAATGCCAGCTCTCTGGACACGCCAAGCGGCCAGAAAACCCCTGCTTGGCTGGCTCCTCTGCGCCGAAGGGGCTTCATCTGCAGAAATCACTATTGGGTGGGCGGATAATCCCTGGCACTGCAAATTGCCAGAGAGAAGTAGAGAAGCTGGCAATTCTCATTTCAAAATACAGAGGCAAAGCTGGCACTTTGCCCTTCAGCCATGCCAGGTGTCAACCTGATGCGTTTGACCGAAGGAGTTAACCCCAAAGTTGGTCTCCCTTTCCCAAAGATCACAAAGAACTGATGGGCAAGGCATTTCCCCCCCCCCCCATCCTTCCTATGAAGCACCGAGCCAGCCACGTGGTCACCTCCTCCAAAAATAGATGGTGTAATTAAATGAAATATTATGCCAATTAAAAATCCAAAGCTGGCCTCTTCCCCATCCTCTTCTTCTAACCCAGGGCCACCTCAATATAAATTTAATATATTACTTCTCATCAACTGGCACATTATATTCCGGGCACTCCGTTCAATCCACACGGCGGGGCTAATTTTAGCAGCTGCTCCAGCTGCCTCTGCTTTTCCAGAAAGAGAGAAGAAGAAGAAGAAGAAGAAGAAGAAGAAGAAGAAGAAGAAGAAG
>BLBF01000081.1:10693573-10709651 GCA_015471245.1 Laticauda colubrina
AGAAGAAGAAGAAGAAGAAGAAGAAGAAGAAGAAGAAGAAGAAGAAGGGGGGGAGAGGGGAGGGGGGATTTCAGAAAATTGAGTTGCAAGGCAGCATCTGAGAGATTAAAAAATACAAAACAACCACACCCACCCACCCAGCACTGGAGTCTCTGCCAAGGCTTGGAAAGCGTTTGGAGTCTTCGTTAAGGCGCTAGTCCTCATGAACTTGGCCCCGGGGAGGTGTGGAGAGCGTTTAGAATCTTCATTCAGGCACTAGTCCTCATGAACTGGACTGGGGAAACCTCCTTGAATGATAGAAACACCCAGGTCTTCTTCCTACATGCGATGCACGAAACACCCAGAAAGTCTATCTCATGAATATCACCTGGAGAGAAGCACCCTGGGACACACACACCCCCGACACACACAATTTCTGAGTGTGGAAGGGGGGGGGGGCTCCAAGGGCAAAGAGCAGGACTGAGAGCAGGGGGTGTAAAAGTGGCTGCCCAGCCCCCTGCCCTCCCCTGAGCTCTCCGGGGCTTTGGCACCAACGTCGGAAATTAAACTATTAATAATTCAGGGCCCGTTGCCGTTATAAATTCAGTGTCCCTCCGTGCAGCAAGCCGAGACGGGAGGGAGGCGCAGAAGTGTGGGGGGCTTTTGGGGGGTCAGAAGGAAAGAGAGCCCACAGCTTTTATGTTTCCTCTTCCTGGAGATGGGAACAAATGAGAAGGAAAGGTGAGCCTTAAAATTAAAAACATCCGCCATGCCGGAGGATGGATGAAGTTATGAAATGACAGGGAAGGAGCCTCTGCACTCAAGGCATGCTCAGGGGCACTCTTTCTCTTAGCAGGCCGAACACATGGCAGCGATTCCCTTTTTCTACCAGATGCAAAGGGGAAAGCTGCGTTTTGGGAGCTGGGAAGCAATTTCCGGCTAAAGAAGGGTGACCCTCCGGCCTCAGCTGCACCCCGTAAACTGACTGCATAGGTATCGTTCTCCCCAAAAGAACAAGGCAGAAGAAATCCAAAGATGGGAAACGAGGAGTGATCCAAATAAATAAACCACAATTCTGGGTCTCTCCTTGGGAAGAAACTCATCCCCGTTTCTGGAGCGCTGCAAAATTCCAGTTTGGCAATTCGGGACGTGATGACGTAGCCCCGAATCATCCGGTGACAACCGGATGGGAAGATTCGGGGTTCCACTTTGCTGATATCAATCCCCTTGGCCGCTTGGCCTCTATAAAACCTGGCCACTTAGCAGCTGAAGCCATGAAGACAGAAATAAAATGATGTTAACCCAGCAGTTCGTCTCGCCATCCTACAAGTTAAACCACTTTCAGTGCCAAAGGCCTGTCTGGATGAAAAAACAGGGAGAGAAAGCCGCACTTTTGGCCTGAGAGCACCCCCAGAAGGGGAGGCGAAGGGCACTTACTCCGAGGAAATTTGCAATTATCTCTCACCACTTTTCTTGCCAGGTCCCAGAGTGGCCGGCCAGCTGGCTGATTTTTAGCCCTCTGTGCTCCTCCTTCCTCTTCAGCCACGCCTTTGGGGGAGAGTGTGTGTGTGTGTGTGTGTGTGTGTGTGTGCGCGCGCGCGTGTTGTTTTGTTTTCCCTCTAGCTTCCTCCGGGGGACTTTCTGTGCCTCTCCTCAACCATCCAGAAGTGATTGGACTGGAAGAGGTTTTGCCCTGCGAAAACAGCAGCACCCCAAGGAACTGGAGTCAACTCTCCAGGCGGCACCCCAGGCGGAAGATTAAGAGGACAAATGAGATGGACAAACCAGCCACAAAGCTGTGACAAACAGGCCAGGTGCTCCAACAGGGAATTAAGCCCCCCACCCCAGAAAAAGAAGAAGGGAAAAGGCTACAGGAGGAGTCCCCAAACTTGGCAACTTTAAGACGTGTGGACTTTAACTCCCAGAATGTTTTGCTGGCTGGGGAATTCTGGGAGTTAAAATCCACACGTCTTAAAGTTGCCACGCTTGGAGAGCCGTGTGCTGGCGGTATGTGCTCTTGCATCAGATGACAAACCCCAGCCCTAAATCCCTGGAGGGGAGGCAGCAGATCCTTTGCCATTGATCCAACTGCTGGAAGGCAAAATACGGCCGGAGTGAGCCTTGCAAACGTCATCACAGGTGACGGGCGGAGGGGGGGGGGCGCTGCCTGGGGCTCCCCAGATTGTGCTCTCCACTCCACACCTGCAGGAAAAAACTCGGCTGCTCCGGCGCCCATTAAGAGCTGGTCTGTCCAAATGGGACTCAGCCGGGCAGAAAAAGGCAGAAGTTAAGAAAACAGACAGAAACGGCCCCGGTGAAGACAAACCGGCTTAGAAGAGCCTCCCCAGGAAGGAGCAGGAAGCTGCCAAATCACAAAAAGGCCAGGGGGTCTTTTGTTGGGGGTGTATACATTTCCAAGACTTCTTTTGGTTTTTTTCTTCTCTTCCTCCTTCTTTCCCTCTTCCTTCCTTCCCTCCCTCTCTCCCTCCTTCCTTCTCTGTCTCTTCCTCCCTCCCTGCCTCCCATCCTTCCTTCCTCCTTCCTTTCCTTCTCTATCTCTTCCTTCCTTCCTGTCTTCTTCCTTCTCTATCTCTTCCTTCCCTCCCTCTCTCCCTCCTCCTTCTTTCCTTTTCTCCCTAGAGAGAGAGATAGAATATTACATTAAATGTACACTAATCGGCATACATTAAAGTGAAATTTTGTAGCATGCAGCTCTCAAAGGGTCACCACCTCCAATACACACTACATAAACATAACAAGATAACAAATAAATACAAAATTATGGATATATCCACATATATTATATGAATATAATATATATATATATATGCACAGAAGCAACAGACCCCCCCAACAGCATCCATCCCCTCTCCCCTTAACCTCCACTGAGAAACCCTCCGTCTCTCTCTCTCTGATATCACAGGATAAAACCGCGTATCACGAGAATAAACGCCCGCCCACTGCCCTCCATTTCCACGCACCAGGAGCCCCCCCCCCCCCAGCTGGCTCCTAATTCCTCCCCAGGGCAGCCAATTCTTTCTCCGCCTGCAGGTCTTATGATGATAATAAGATTCAGGAGGGGAAAAGATGCGGCTGTTTTCAGAAGAAGAGCCGCTTTGTTCCAGCACCCAAAAACAGCTCCATCCGGGCCTCCCTGGATGCGGTTCGGAGACCAGGGTCTCAAGGGGCGATAACAGGGAACAGACCCGCTTTCAAATTTCCCCCTAACAGACCTGCTCCAGATCCTTTCTCTGAGCTTAAATGAAGGTGCTTTGGTTTCAGCGCCTCCCCTACTTTGGTGCCAATTGGGTTGGACTACAATGCCCATCTCCCTGCCCTGGAAGAGAAGCTTGGCTTCCCAGGGAATCCATCCAGAGAACCAGGAACCTCTGCAATGCGCAGGGACGAGCCTTTCCTTCGAAACAAGGCTCAAGTGGCTAGTCCTCTTCGTTTGATTAAAAAACAGGCGAAGAGCAGGCCCAGCGTTCGTTGCTCACATTCACCTCTCCCTCCACCCTCCCTGCGCCCGGCTTCATACTGCAAGTCCCCAAACCGCCGCTTTCCCAGGTGTGCTGAAACAAACATGCTACAATTCCCCGTGCCGTGGTGCCCACATCCTGGGAATTGCAGACCCCGCGGGTTTTCAAGGAAGGAGCGAAGTCTCTCACCCTGAGGAGGGTCTGGATGTCCCAGGGCAGGAAAGAGGGCCACAGAGAGGCCTGACACCCCAAAGTCAGAGCCCCCAGACCACTTAATCTGCACAGCGGCCGGCCCAACCCCGGCACCATCGATTCATCTCTTCGCTTGACAAATGGCGTCTTATCCGCAGCCCCTGGATGGGCCGGGCACGGTGATTTATGTGCCGCCAGACTCTAATTCGATTCTCTCTGAATATGGGCTGCGGTTCAATAGCCTCCTTTGGCAATGCTTGCTCTGCCTCTGTGTGTGTGTGTGTTTGCTTCCTCCCTCCTGCCAAGCATCAAGGGTCCACGTGGCTCAACTCGAGGTCTCTTTTTCGGAGCAGAGAGCCTGGCTCTCTCCCTGGAAGGAGCCAACCGGAAGAAAAAGATCTACCTTCCAAAACGCAGCCGCTCACCTCCCGGCATGAATTGTCTCGATGTACAGCCGTTAAGCCCTCAGAAAGGAGACCACAAGGAGATCTCGGTCCTAGAGTCAGGGCCAGGGGAAAACAAAGACAGCCAGCAACTCACGGCAGAAAATGGGGCAGGGAGGGAGAGGGGAAGGGAGGGCACAGATTCTAGCAATTGCATTGAAGTTGGAAGGAAGCGGCCTGCAGCAACGTTCCTGCAAGGATTATGGGCACCGGAGTCCAAACCAAGGACCTGCCAGAAGGCCCTGAGGTCCCTTCTATGATTCTATGTTCTATGAAAGGTGTCCTTGAAATTCGCACCTTCCTTAAAACAACAGCAGCCTTTATTATAAACGAAGGCCTGATGGAGACATATTTGTTTTACTTATGTTTTAAACAGAGATGGAAATTAATCCAGGAGAAAAGCAACCTAGAAGTAAGGAGGAATTTCCTGACCGGGAGAACAGTTCACCAGTGGAACTGCTTGCCTCCAGAAGCTGTGGGAGCTCCAACACTGGAGGTTTTTAAGAAGAGACTGGACAGCCATTGGTCTGAAGTGGAATAGGGTCTCCTGCCAGAGCAGGGGTTGGACTAGAAGACCTCCAAGGTCCCTCCCAGCTCTGTTTTATTCTGTTAAATTTGAAGGACTAAAGAAAGCTCCAGACAAACGGATGGAAAAGCAACCATTTTTGAGCAAGGCTTAAAGGGGCAGAAACCCACCAAGCACTTTGCACAACGGATCCCAACATTTTTGGAGGGAACTTTTGGCAGCACCAAGAGCTGACTTGGTGCCATCCACCTCCTCAATCTCGGTTTGTCGAATAAACTCTCATTCCCGCCTCACGGGAACCAGCACGCTGAGCACGTGGCGTGAACCCAGCCCAAGGCCGGAGGAATCGGGCCAGGTTTTCGCCAGAGCTGACCTCTGCGGAGAAGCTGCCTCAGGTGTCCAGCCAGCATCCATTTTTAGCACCTCGGCTAATCCCTTTTAATTCCCTTTCCAGCCACGGCTGGACCCGCCTTTTCATCCCACTCGCCCGAGCCCAGAAGAAGGGAAGAGGCAGCCTGGGCTGCAACCAACTCCCTTCTTTCCTTTGCCAAAACAACCGATAAGAGAGAGACCGAACAGCCCTTTGGGGAAAGGACGGCCAGCCAGGGCAACACAAGCAAAAGAATATTAAAAGTGGAAATCAAGGATGCCGGAGGAGAAGAGCCTCTAAAAAGGCTCCATTCCTCTCCGCATCCGCAGTGCTCCAGTTTACATGCCCCTGTGGGAAAAACAAGGTGGTGTTTCCCGTACTGAGGCTTCAGGATGAAGAACCATGAGGACTAGAACCTTGGTTTCTTCTTTCAAGGGCAAGCAGCTTCAGCTGCATGGTCCAGGCTGTGCTTTTGCAAGACTAGCCAAACGAAGGAACTGGATGTTGGGGGGCAGAGGAGGAGGTTTGCCTCCCCAAAGGAACAGGCATTCCCCAATGAGTTAATAACCCCAATTTAGGTGCCTGACCCTCTTTGCAGACAAGCCAGCTTCCTGCATTGGAACCGCTTTTTGATAGCCCGACTTCAAACCAGGAATCATATACGACCTTGGCTTTTTATGTTTACACAACACAGTTACGTGCTATACTAGCCACGCAGCCCATTTGCATGGACGCTGGGCTTGAGCGAAGGGCCGGCCAGCATCAGCCACAGCCGTTTGGGGAAACTGCAGCAGTCCAGCTTTGGCCGCTGCCAGAGCTGTGCAAATCCCAGGGGGTCAAGCTGCCCCCTGGAGTCGTGGGAAGAGCAGCATTTTGGCGGCAGTGACCGCCCGGCCGCCCTTCCACCCACAGCTGCAATGACCCCAGGCCTCCCTTGGCCCAGCTGCAGAAGGGCCATTCTGGGAACCGCCATCCCTGTGACGGTCTCTCTGGGAAGCTTCGCACCCAAGGCTTGACATCCGAGGTGCCAGCAGAGTGTGGGAATGGCGTATCTGGAGGACTCACACGCAAGACAGGGCTCCCTCAGGCCACTTGCTGGACTGGAGGTGCCCCTTTCCCAATGGACCCCGATTCTCAGCTGTGGAGGGGGGGTTAGAGCCCAGAGAGGGAGGGGCTGCTTTGGGGGCATCTGAAATGCGAAAGACCCCCAGTCTCTTCCAGATGATCACCGGAGCCAGAATGTCTGATTTGGAGGGGCGGGCGGGCAGGGGGGGCTCCTTGAGGGTCCTCAAACATCCGGCATTCAAGGGAATCAGAGCGCAACACCCTTGATCTTAGCCAACCTCGCACGGTTCTTGTGAAGATAAACAGGTAGGAAGGATTATGTGCTTTTCTTTGGGAAAAGCAACATTAAAAGGCCCCGAATATCTCAACGATGAATTCCCTCACCTTGTGGCCTCCTTTCTCTAGCCTTTTCTCCTTCAGATGCTTGGGATGCTCTCCCCCCACTGCCCCCCAGCCAGGCCTAATGACAGCCAAAAGTGACAAGTCCTCCCCAATTCGGATTTTTGGGCAAAGAAAAAATTTAGTTTTTGTGCTGTTTTTTTTTGTCCACAGCGGACTCAACGCAAGACAAACTGGAAATTACCCCCCCCCCCAAAACTAGGAAGCTTCCTGAGGGCCGAAGTGGGGGCGGAGGGAGGGGGCAGAGAAATCTCTTAAAGCCTCTTTTCCCTAATGAGATGTTTGCTATTTTTGTTGGTCCTTGGAGAGCCCTGGATGGCTGGAGAAAATTGGCGGTTAAAACAAGAATTAAGGAAATAATCCAGAAATGATTTCCAAGAAACAGGATGTTGATGGCCAGGAAGGAGCCAGTCATCTCTGCCCCCCCCCCCCCAGGCACTTTGCCCTGCCCCCTTTCCTCTGGGCCCCAATTCCGGCTCATCCTGTTTCAATCCCCCTCCCCAAATAGAATGGGAGACCGAAAGCAAAGCTAGACTGGTCCCCCTTATTCTGGAAGGCATCCGGGGGATTCAGGTTCGGGAGAGGGGTCTGAAGAAGAGGGAGGCCCCTCCCTCAAGCAGGCAGAAAGCTGAGCCCCCTCTCGGCCCCCTGCCCGCTTCCTGAGAAGCGTCTGGCTTGATTAGCAATTAACGGTGCAGAAATCCCCTCCCCTCATTTGCAAATGGAGCAGCTGGAAGGGAGGCTGGCAAGGCTCAGCTAGGCACCTTCTGAGGGGCGAGACCCCCCCCCCCCATTTCCTTTTCCTTGGCTGCCGGGTGAGACCCCTGCCCAATTGCAGAGCAGCCCTGGAGGGCTGAAGGACCCTCCTGTGCCATCCTCAGCCAGAGATTGGACCTGGATGCCAATGTCCAAGCCCCCCTTAAGGGAGTGGAGTGGTGCCAACTCAGAGAATCAACCTGGAAAATACAGGAATTGCACAATACAATCCTTGCCTAACACAGGCTTCTGCACATCAGGCTAAACCATGGCTTGTTCTCAGCACTGGACAAACCACGATGATCCATAGTATGGTCTGTCATGTCTGCCTTATGCTTAAACAAACTTTGCGAAGTACACATGTTGCGAAAGGCAATCAGTGACAGCAACATTGCCACAATCTGCTGCGTGTTGCACACTCAGCCCCAGCAAGGAAGCCATATCTGGGTTAGTGCCAGGGCGATTCTTCCCGCCTGGGAGTGAATTCCTGGTGTGGTTTGTTTACTCGTGGCTTCGTAAGGGGCCCAACTTGGCCTCTTCCCAGAAACACTGACCGGTTTCCCCACCTCCCAATACTAGCAAGCGGCTCAGCCAATGTTAAGCCAGGATCTTTACTCTGGAAATGATGGCTTATCAGCAGTAGCTACCCATTCTTTTTTTTTTTTCAAGGCGACAATAACCAGACAGCAGCTGCTCTCCTGCCACACTTAAGAATGGAGGGTCCCTGAGCATGTGCAGAGTGCTTTTCCATGCCAACAAGGCAAGATGCCTTCTTGGGACCAACCTGGAAGCCCATCCACATTTGAACTGTAGGAATCAAGATTTAGGCAATTCACCATAGTGTCATTGTGCAGCATGGCTCAACAACAATGGCTTGAAACGTGTTGATGGAAAGACCCCCCTCCCCTCCCTATGACCCCTCCCCAGTTTTTCCCCAGGCAGTTTCTTCACATAATTTTTGAAAGAGTTCAACCCACCCCACGTTTGCTGAGTGTGCAATTGTGGAGGGGCACAACCTCCAGCAAAGGGGGGGTGGGAGAAATCTTTCCAGACCATTTCCTCTGCCAGTTTTTCCATGCGCAGGACACAAAGTTTTGTTTTTGCAAAACTTTCCTCTGTTTTGTTTTCGGCTTTTTGGGGGGGGAGAGGCAGAGGACGGGCCAAAGACCACAAATTTTGTGGTGTTGCAGCTCCAGTTAGCACTTCCCCTGGCCACCCTGGCAGAGGAGGGAGCCGGGATGGAGTTGTGCTGAGCCCCCCACCCACCCAGGGAAAAACATGGCCACAGTTATGTGATAAGAAGACCAAGCGAAGCCGTATATAGAAGGTCCTTGACTTATGATGAGAGATACCGAAATACAATTATTTTTGGACCATCTCAAGTTTGGTCCACAATAAGCGCCCCCCCCCCCCACTTACGACAACTTTGCAAGGTAGGCCCTTATTACGAATCACAGGAGATACGGAAAAGAAGCTGAAAAATCACAGATTATCCCCAAGCAAGGAAGAACAATAAACCAACCCTCCAGAGGCAAAATTAAGCAGAATGTTTAGCCACAAATAACAAGGACGAAGCACACTCTGTCCATGCTCAGAGATAGCACTTTTAGAACACTGTGCCACTTGGAAATAGAGACCCCGGAGCAGTTCCATAATCTCCTGGCCTTAACCGATTTAAAAAAAAACAAAAAACCCTGCAAACTTTCCAAGAACTACAGCAACACAGCCAAGGATAATTCCCTCTGGGCAGGCCAAAGACCCCGATATGGTAGGAGAAGCTTTGGTGTGAAGCACCAAACACACAACTGCCCTACAAACACAAAGGCTGCACAAACCTTGAGCTGTTTTGTTTAAATTTGGCTTATTCTGCAAAGCTTTCACTGCTCCTTGGAATCTGCTTTCTTGATCCTCCTCCAAATCTCTGCATTAACCTAGTTCCAGATTGGGCTTTGCTAACTTTCTCAAGATTTCTTAATTTATTTCCACCAGAGGGGAAGAGTTAAAGGGGGGGGGGGGAACGGGACAGGCACCCAGAGGTTATCCAGACAGGGCAGAGGCCTTCTCTGGGGGGGAAAAATAACAAAACCCACTTAATGTAGCTGTCTCCTTGCAACGTGGATCAGGAGTCAAAAGAGGAATATTAACAGGATTTGGCTAATCTAAGCAGCCAGCTGAGCCTCCCTCTTCCCCGCTGCTGTTCCTTTCCAGTCCAAGCTGGGTTACTATATTCCAGCTGTTGGCGCAGGGCTGGGCTCCATTATTTGCAAAGCCAAAGACAGTTGGGGGATATTTCTTTCTTTTTTTGTCTTTTCTTTTCAGTGGGTTTGCAAAGGGCGGCTGTGTGTGTGTGTGTGTGTACAGGCGTCAACATTCCCAGGGGGGCCTTTCCCACCCAGCAGAGCCCCATCAGCAACAGAGGGGTCTCCCTGCCCCCCTCTTGCGTCTCCTGCCGTTTCCTCGCTGGACCCCCCCCCTCCCCACTTAAAAACAAGGGAAAAGGTTGGCCGGGATTCAAAGCATCAAAACCCTGTTTTGTTTATTGGCGGACGAGAGTTTGTTTTTCCCCTCCTGTCCTTGCGGGCTTTTAAAGTTTGGACTTTTTATCCCCCTTTTTTGGGAAGGATTCAATTTCCAGCCGGAGAGGGGTTGGCTTGGGGGGGGGGGGGGAGGGGATAAAAGGGTAGAAATTGGGGGAACGGGGGGGGGGGGGGCGGGGGGTGGGGGGGGGGGGGGTGGGGGGTGGAGGGGGTGGGGGGGGGGGGGGGGGGGGGGGGGGGGGCTGGAAGGAGAGGGGGGGATGCTTCTCTTTGCAGCGAAACGAGCGAGCCCCTCCCGAGAAGACAACCCCCCCCCTCCCAGCGTTGCGGAAGGCAAAGGAGCGAAGGAGCGACCTCGGCTCCCTTCCAGCGGTGGGAGGGGACGGGCGCCAATTCCCCTCGCGGCTCTGCGCGGATGCTGGGCGTTGCGACTCCGCGCCTGCGAGGGGCGCCCGGTCGGAGCAGGAGGCGCCGGGGAGATGCTTCTTGCGCTTCCCCGGGACCCGGCTCCGCTTCCAAGGGGGTCGGGGCGCAAGCGGACTCTCCCACCGGGCCGGGAAAGCGGCGGGCGCCTGGGCAGCTCCGGAGGGGCCGCGCGCGAGAGATGCGGACGGCAAGGACCCCCCTCCCGCCGGCCCGCCAGGCCCAAAGCGCGGTCTCTTACCGGGGGCTCCGCTGGCCTCTGCGGAGGAAGACGACGGGGCTGCAGGGGGCAGCGGGCCGCCAGCCCCCCGCGCGGGGAAAGCCTCCCCTCCCGGCGTCGGAGCCGCCGACCTTCCCGGAGCGCTCCGGGCAAGTGGCGGCCGAGGCTCCGGCGGGCTCCGGGCGGGGCGGCAGGGAGGGAGGGGCGGGCAGGGGGCCAGCCAGCCAGCCCGCCCGCGGCGGGGAAAGGCTCCGGAACAAAGCCGAGCCGAGCCGAGCCGAGCCGAGCCGAGCCGAGGCTCGCAACTCAGCGCCGAGCCCTGGCAGCCCTGCTCCAATCGGGGCGCGCGGCCCCGCCCCGGCCCCGCCCCCAGCCCCGAGACCCCCGCCCCTCTGGAGGGCCCCCGCGGGGCGCGCGCCGAGGGGAAAGTCCGCGCGCAGGCCCCGCGGGAGCCCCGACCGGCGAAAGCGGGCCCGATGCAGGGCTGAGCCCGAACTGTTGCCGATCCGCTGTTTGCGACGTCGGGGTCTCCCTGCCCATGAAGGCCGGGGGGGGGGGGGTCAGCCGGGCGGCTGGCTCGAAACGGCGGCAGCATTGGCGGGGAAGGGGGCCCGGGACCCGCTGACACCGGCAGAGACGCCCGAGGGCTCAGCGGCGCATCCCTTCCCGAGCTGTCACCTGCCGGCCGCTTGGCGCCCCCGCCCCCATCATCCCCGCCCGCAGGCCTTGCGCTCCCCGACCGGGACGGTCGCTGGCCCTCAGGCCGGCCGAGGAAGCGCTCCGGGCAAAGCAGCCCTGGCACCGGGAGGGGGGCAGGCGGCTCCGGGGCTTTTCTCCCAGGAGCGTCCGAAGCCTGGAGCGGGCCGGCCGTGTGTGTCTTCCGGGGGTCCGTCCGTCCGTCCGTCCCCCGTCCCCCCCGATTTTTCAGAGGCCAAAGGCGGAGCGAGAAAAACCGAAGCTTCGAATCTCCGGAGGAAACTTTGGACCACGAAGCCCGGAGCTCGCTTGACAAAACGGTTTTCCCCGCTCCGGTCGGCCGGGAAACCGACCTTCCCCGACCCAGCTGGGCGGTGTGTGCGACGCGTGTTGGTGGCGCCGCCCTCGGAACCGCCGCCTGGGAAAAGGGCCCGGAAAGGAACCGCGAAAGCGACCACCGGACAGACCCTCAGGCCGTCTGGCCGCCGCCCGGGTCCGTGACCGACGAGCCCCGCGGGGAGACCCACCGCCGGCCGAGGAGCCGCCCCGAGGCCGCCGTCCCTGGAGCGGGGCAGGAGGAGAGAAAAGCCTGGCAAAACCATATTTAAAAACTATCAGAAGCCCCCCCGCCCGGAAACGGAGGGGGGAAAGTCGGGCAAGGGAGGGGAGATTTTCCAGGAAAACGGGGGGGGGGGGGGGGGGGGGGGACGGCGACGGTGCCAAAATGGGTGTCCCTTCTCATCCATTTCTTTCCCTTTTCCGTCAACGAACAGCGAATGGCCCAGAAACGCCGCCCGCCCGTCCCGAAGCGGGAAAGATTGCGAACAGGACGGGGGGGGGGGGGCAAAAGTCCCCGGGGGGGGGGGGCCCCCCCCCCCCCCCCCCCCCCCGCTTCCCTTGCCTGAGCTCGCTCGCCGCTGCCAGCGGATCCATTGGCGAGCGGGCTCACGAAAAGCGGGCAGGGGAAAGGCCCCGGAACAGCTGCTTCCTGCAGGGAGGGGCGCCTCGCCGGGGTGGGGGGCATTTGCACCATCAACCATCTCTCTGCCGGCAGAGAAGGGCAGGATGGGGGAACCCCCCTCTCCCCTCAGGGGCTAGCAAGGACCACGATTATTGGAGGGTGGGGGGAGGGCAGAAGGACCACTTTTGCATCCTGGTTTGTACAAACTTTTGTTGACTCCGCTCTGCAAATATTTTCCCCTGTGGGGCGGGTGTTTGGATGTCTCTGTGTGGGGAGGCACCCTTCCTCTCCCCCAAAGGAGCCTTCTCCCACCTTCCTGGGGAATTGAATGATAAGCACCAGCCCCCTCCCTTCCCACCCCCCCCCCAGAAGTTCTGTGGGGCAATTTTGCAAGGAAGCGAATATTAGAACTGATGGTAATTTTCCAAGGAGTTGAAAACAGAGCCTGGAGGGGCCCAGGGACCATTGGAGCCCTCCCCCCTCCACCTAGGATGGTATTTTATTTTTTAAAAAGAGATTTAGAAAGGGAGGGGACACACATTCAAAAAATGCTGGGCAGGTTCCAGATTCTGCAATCCGCCCCATGTTGCACCTGCAGGCCCAGGCACATGGGTTGGTGGTCTTCAAGAAGATACTGAATAGCCACTGAGGCCAAAAACCCACAGGCTACATTGGGGGCCACCAGCCCCCTCCTTCAAACTCTGCTTCCCACCTTTGCAGACTTCAGCTCCCAAGAGTCCCCACCTTTGGGTCGGACTTCAGCTCCCAAGAGTCCAAGCTGGTGAGGTGCTGGGGGTCGCCCACCCCGGTTCCCAGCCTGGCCTGCCTCTCTGCACCCCAAAGGTGGAGATCTATTTTCCTAGACATCTTTTTCAGTCCCTCCCACAGCTTCCAAACCCCAAGTTGTGACTTGCAGACTAACCCTCGGAGGAAAAGCTTTTCAACACACAAGCCCAGACTCGTTGCCGTTTGTGGGGTGTCTCAGCCCACCCCGAGTTCTTCTCCTCCACCCGCAGTTTCGACAACCAGGGACTTCCCTGCCGGTGATGACAGAGGTGTGGGGCAGGCGAAGAGAGTTTCAAGTACAAGAGGAGGAACTGGTTTTCCCCATCGTGGACCCCCCCAAAAAACCAAAACCTGGCTCAGATTCGGACACCTCCCCAAGGGCTCCTCCTTTCCAGGATGCATGACCCCAAAACTGCACCTGCTCCCTAGGGCCCAGTTCACACAACACGGAGAACCAGCTTTTGGTCACCCTTGGCATTTTGAAGATGGGGGGACTCAAACTCCCAGAATTCGGCAGGCAGGCAGCACACCTCTGGACTGCAACTCCCAGAACACCCCAGCCAGCATGAAATCCAGGCATGCTACCCATGGAATTCTGGGAGTTGAAGTCCACCCAGCTTTAAGATGCCAAGGTTGAGAGGTACTGTGCCTTAACTTTCAGAGATGGCAGCTGCATTCACAAAGCACCAATTGACACTCCACTTTCTCCCCCTCCCTTTTGGTCTCCTTCTCCCTTGCCCCCTCCATCCCCTCCTCCTTTCTTCCCCCCCACCCCTGTCCCCCCTCCAGGAAATATGAATCCACACCTGCCACGAATGCCAATTGAACTGTGGCAAAGTGGATTAAGGCTTGCCATTTATTTATCGATCTGTCTCGGGCTGCGCAAAAGTCACTGCTCCTCCCGAGGGAGCAGGGCCGCTCTGTGTGTGTGTGTGTGTGTGTAGAAGGGGGGGGAGGAACAACAAAGAGGAGGTTGTAAGAGGGATTTGGGGAGCCAGTGCCTCTTCTGGGCTTCCGGTTAGAAGGGAATCAGAAGTGGATCCTTGGAGCTGAACACAGCGGGTGGCAAACCTTGTTCGTGCTCAGTGATCTGGGCGGGCATCTCTGAGCATGTCAAGAGGGCGTCTTTCATCCCTGAAAGGGAGGATTGTGGTCCCTGGATTGGGGTGCAACAAACAGAATTTGGACTATCTCTCTTTCCTGTAAAAGTAATATTCTCTCCTCCGCTCCCCCCGCCCCCCGATTTTCTTCTGGTTTCTCTCTCCCTCCCCTTGTGTGACTTGTGGGAAAAAGAGGCCCCTGGTTGGAAGACTCCCCCTCCCCAGAAAAGGATCAGCAAGGAGATTGAGGCTTGGGGGACCCAAACAAATGTTTTTGGGTGTTTTGTATTTTCAGAGAAATGCTTTGTCTGCCTTCCATGCAAAGGATGGGTCAGAAAGGGTGGGCAGCTGGCTATCCTCCCCGGGGGAAGGGAAAGCTTGGAGAAAGGGATGGATGTGAAAGGTCTTTTCTCCCCCAATGGAATCCTTGCACGGCACAATCCCATCAGTACCAGAAAATTGATTCTGGGCTGGGGGCCTCCACACAGCCTTCTGGGGCCCAGGGATGATTGTGGGTGCTTCCCCCCAAATTCAGAAGGGCAACCCCTGGCTATCCAGACCCAGAGCAAGGAGAGGAAGAGGGGAAGCCCCCCCCCCAGCTCCCCAGATCAATCCCACAGCCCCCCCAACTCCATTCAAGACCTTCGTTTCAGAGAAGGTTTTTTGCACAAGGCCAGATGTGTATCTTTCAGTCCCCACCTTCTGCAGCCACCCCCCCCCCTGCTGGAACCAAGGGGGAGCATGGGAGGAAATGCAACAAAATCTGGCACAGCAAAGGACTCCCCCCTCTCCCCCCACCCAGGGCAGGAGAGGCTGAAAGGCCTGCAGATCCCAAGGCTGGAAAGCTCTGCTTGGGAGGACTTCTGAATTCAGCTTTAAAAGCAGATTTTGTTTCTCTTGCTTGGAATTTGGGAAAGATCAGCTTAAGGCCTGGAGGAGAAGGGGCAGCCCCAGGGCAGGACTGCTATTGTTCCTTCTTTCTCTCCCTCTCTCTCTTTCTTGTATTTTCCAAAAGGGAAACAATCCCTCCCATCATCTTGCTGTCACAGCAGAACGCGGGAAGGAGGGTTGTGGCCTCTTCACAACCACACACACACAGTTTGTTTTGGCACCCATCTGCGGTGCATCGGAGGCTGGCCAGTTTCACCTCTTTCAGGCATCCTTTCTCGGACAAAACAGGGCAGAAAGGAAGCCCAAGGAGCAAACGGCAGGGTGGGCCTCCAAAAAACAGGGGCACAACAGCTCTCCTGCCCCCCCCCTTCAGATTAGTCACAATTGTGCAACCAACAACAGCACTGTTGCTCGACACCATCCACTGTCACTCTCTTCGGGGATAATTTTTATGCAATTTTCTCCCAGCTTGGGGGATAGCTCACTGTTGGGCAAACAGGTTCCTACCCACAAGCCAGCCAGGTTTCTAGTTAATGAAAGGTGCTGCTTTGTCACATTTTTAACAGGTCCTGGGCAGGGTGAGGCAAGAGGAATGGGGGTGTCACTGGGTGGGGAAGAGTTCTTTCTGGAAAGTCCCCCCCCCCCGAAAATAGTGGAGAGGTGGGGAAGGGCGAAGGCTTGCTGTGAATGCAAGCAGGACAGAGAGAGAGGCAGATGTTGGTTTGTGATTGTGGTTTAATTCCAGCAAGGGAGTGGGGGACAGACAGCCCTGGAGACCAAACAGGTTCCCCCAGCAGGTATCTGATCCTCCTCCCTTCACCTTGTCTCCCTAATCTGGGCCTCCAAAACCTGCCCCATAGTCTCTCCCAGCCTCCGTGCAGCCTGCCTGGGCATGTTATGCCAGGCATGGTGCCCCATTGCTTGGCTCCAGCCCACAGAAGGAAGTCACAGAAACACCTGTTGCCACTTCTGGCTCCATTTCCCCAAGAACTCCAGACCCAGGCAGGACAGGTGAGCCTCTCTGGAACACCTTCACACTGGGTGCAAACCAATGCGAGCCGGGGAGGTTTTGCTGCGTTGACCAAGGCTGGCAGGACAGCCATGCCAAGGAGCAGGGGGTCAGCCCCCCCTTCTGGAGAAATGCAGGGGGTCAACTAACCCACCTGGGCTGCTTTAGGGCAGTTCCTCTTTCTTTCTTTCTTTCTTTCTTTCTTTCTTTCTTTCTTTCTTTCTTTCTTTCTTTCTTTCTTTCTTT